>JASCZI010120890.1:102544-115273 GCA_036250425.1 Stylosanthes scabra | reverse complement strand
AATGGTGTCAGTGCCATCTGTCCTATAAATAGCATGCTGAATGACAAGCTGTCGCAGTGTCGTGAGCAACGTGATCACACTCACACTCACACTCACCTCCCTGCCTCCCTTTGCTTGCTTGATCACAACCTTGCCTCCACACTTTCTTTTTCCATTTATTCATGTTCCACTTCCACTCTTCCCTTCCCCTTCCCCTTCTCCTTCATTTCCTTTTTTTTTTTTTTTTTCTCTTTCTTATAGCACCCGAAATACTCGTTTCTATTCCTTTAGCTAGCAACAATAAGTTACCGTATTCATACAATCATACACATTATGCATGCCTAACGGCTTCAAAATGAAAGCAGAGGAAACAAAACAAAATTAGGCTATTAATATAAAATATATGTTAAGAATAATTTAAATAATATAATTTATATATAAATATTTAGTGTCAGGTTTAATAGTTAAATTTTGTTGTTCAAATAATATGTTTTACAAAATATATTACCTGGTGTTAAAATGACAAATATGTTAATAATATAAGGAATTCAGTTCTAAAGATATAGGTTTAATTTCGATGTATTAAAATTGCAAAACACACATATGTCAACAAAATTAAATTCAACAACTAATTAGGATAAGTATGATATTTAGGCTCGGTTTGGTAATGCTGTGACTCTCAAAAAGCGGCTGAGCTCTTTGTGCTCTCAAAAAGCAGCTGACAGAGAGTCACATGATAACAGTCTGATAAAATAACTCAAAATTACTCTCAATAAGCAGAAGCCACACATATTGCGTTTGGTAAATCTATTTGATAGTTGCTCTCAAAGTAATAAATTACTACGACGACCTTTTTGTTAGTACGTGATACATTAATGTAAATTAAATATAATTAATTGAGGATAAAATTAATTTTTAATTAAAATATAAGGTTAATTTGTCATTTTGTTTTTTAGTAGCCAAAGCCAGCTTTGAAAAGCTACTATTGAGGGCTCTCAAAAGCACCCTCTACTCTCAAAAGCCGGGAGCAAAAGCTCCTTGGCTTTTAGAGTTACCAAACGCAAAAAGATGGCTCCTGCTTTTTGAGAGCAGGAGCACTTGACCGAAAAGCTTTACCAAACTTACCCTTACTGATACATGTTCTGGAGGGCATTTTCGTCATGTTAGATATAAGGGGAAGAATGATAATTTTGTCATGTTCAAGGATCAGAATAGTACACTATATCGATTTTGGACATCAAGAAGACCAAGGGTTCGACTCAAGAGAAAATGCATTGACTTGGGGTGCAAGGATCATGACTTCCATGAAGTTACTTGGAGTGCAAGTAATCATAAGAAGAGCGCTAAGTTGATTGGATTTAGTTCAGATTCTGAAATTACTTGAAGATGAAGTAACCAAGTGGAAGAAGCTTCTTTGTTAGAATATTTTAAGTTTAAATTTGAATTTGATTTTGTTTAGTAGTATATTAGGAAGTTTTAATTTAAATCAAATCTAATATAATCTTCTGTGATCAAATCTGATTTAAATTAATTATATTATCTTATCTTAAGAGTTAAGATTTAAATCAAATCTGATCTAATCTAATAAGATCAAATATGATTTAAATTAGTTAGAATTAAATTAGGATTAATTTAAATTCAAATTTTAAGATCTTACCTTTAGGAGTCTATTTAAACACTTTTGTAAGTCATTTTGTTTAATGAAGTTATTGGATGAATTTTCTTTTCTATGCTCATGGAGCAAGAATTTTATGTGTGTATTCAAGTGAGGTGAGTGATTTGCTTTATTTGTTGCATGAAGAAATTTGAAGGATCCAACCTAAGATATTTCTTAGTGTTAGTTCTTTCTGTTTCATTCCTTTGATCTAGGTTGTCAAGGACAAGTTATTTAAAGGTTTAGTAGGAAAAACCCTTCTGGTGACCTAGGTTGCTAAGAACAAGATTTTTAGAGGTCTAGTAGAAAAACTCACTATCTCTTATCTATTTTATTGTTTCCGCTGTGTCGTGTCGTATTCTTTATCACTTACTCGATTAGTGTATAGAGATAAGAATAACAATTATTTTTTTTAATGGTATCCCTTAATTCGACGGGTCGAGTACTAATTCGTCGTGGATCTAAACTTTATTTAAGAGTTTATCGCTAGTTAATGGGTTTCTGCATACACAAAGCAGAATTTGATTTCCCGACATTTACTTAAACGGACTAATGAGCTAACCACTAGAATAACTCAATTTATTTAGAATAACAATTATTTAACTAGCCATAGCATTATTTTACCATTAATGATATTCCATTCTGATCCACAATTTCTGTTTACAATTTATTTTATTAAATTTCCTATAATTGCTTAATTTTATGAGAAATATTGGGTAATAATTACAAAAAAAATTATGTAATAATCAATATTTTTATGCTACATTTATCTTAATATTTTCATCTATGTAAAGCAATTCTTCATTTTTTTTTCTAACCGGAAGTTTAAGTCCCTAATATTTACCTAAATTTTTACATGAATGTTTAGAAAAAAAAATCGCTTATATTTTATATGATTTGAATATGGACAATTCCCTAACAAGATAAGCATGAGGTTGGAGAAATATAATGTGGCTCGGTTAATACTGCTTTGAGTATGTTTTCTTACGCTAAAATATGAATAGCAAGATTTGAAGATTTGTTATTGGCGTCGAAGGCAAGAATACATATTATGATTAGACATTGAAGAATTTGCATGCGAAGCGAAGGATATAGAGATGAGAGATGAATGATGAGGGACCATAACATAACCATATATATATACATAGCAGACTACAATTGGTGCAATTGACCAAACTTGACAGCTAAATATTAAAGAATATGGTATTAGCCATTGCCCTACACATACAATATATATGTAACGCACCACTCAGTATTACTCTCCCTGTCAATACTCTCCCTGTCTGCTGGAAATGCATCCTCATACCTACGGCATGTCTCAATTAATCTACTGCTATTACTATATGGTGATAAATTTACTATAACGTTATTTCCATATTCTTTTTTTTTCTTTTATTTTCTCCACAATAATTTTCACTTTCAATTTTAGTTTATTATATATTTAATTCTTTTTACTTATATTATGATGAATGTATAACTTTTACCTCTATATAGTAAATTATGTTACATAATCTTTCTCCCAAAATAATTAATTTCTGAAGAATTATAGAATGACAAATGCCAACAAGGAGCAAACATAAAAGTCCATCCAAGTAATAATTTTGTCTCGCATTGTTAGTTTTGGTTCTGATATGAGGAAATGAATGTTAACATCTTATTTCTCTACATACGGGGCTGAGATAATAAAATTGTATTTTTGTTAGGAAATGAACTTCTTTTTATCAATAATTAGCTAATAAAATAGTGAACGCGCATAAAAATAATAAAAAAAGAAATGTTAGAAAGAAAATATTGACTAATTATTTGATAAAATATTGATTCTAAATATTTTATATTCGAATCAGTTATATAAGTATAGGACCAAAAAAATATTATGGGAAGTTAATTAGCAGGTCAACTATAAATTGATGTTACATATAAAATGCATCATATGGATTGGAGACTTTGAGTGTTGCCGAATCCCAAAATGTTTCTTACAGCGGATTCCAAGAGTCCATAATAACGGGTAGGTTTGGTGAACTTTAAATTACTAATCCTTTACCATAATTATATAGTTTACCTAATTACGAGTACACTTATTTTGTGTAAGTTTAATTAAATTATTTATTTTCATTTAAATAAAAGTTATTTTTTTATTTTTCAAAATAATTTAATTAATTTTTTTAGTAAAACAAATATATACCTATTTGTTATTTATTAATTATTATGTCATACTCTTATTTTAATTTCTATAAGGTTACGTTTGAGAAAGAAATTAAAATTGAGAAATTGATAATAAATTAAATTCGTTAAGTATTTTAATTTATTGGTTATTTTGCATTATTTTTTTTTTACGAAATTTATTATATTTGATTTAAAATTTACTAAGACACATAAATTTGAATATAAAAATCAAATTAAATAAATAAAAAAAAAACAAAAGTTAATATTAAAACCTTCCTATTGAATTAGAATATTTAAATAAAAATATTAAAATTTTAGTGTCTATTCTTATAAATTTTAGTTCCTTCGATATTATTTTTCAAAATTATTAAAAATTACTCAAATTTTAAACATAAAACTAAGGGTGAATTTAGTTTGCGTTTTTATTTTCAGTATTTTTTGTGTTCTAAATTTTATTTTAAAAAAAGAGAAAATAGTGAATAAAAAAAAATACTGAAAATAAAAATACAAACCAAACAATCCTAAAATTTTAATTACAATAATTATCAATTAAGCAATACTAAATTTCAATTTCTCTGTTGTGCACCTCAGTTTCCTCTGCCAAACTCAGCCAAACTGAATTTCATGTGTGTTGGAAATTTAGTCAGGGGGCCACGCGGAAGTAGAATATTCCAATGTTAATTACTCGTAGGTAGCAGCTAATTGCCATCGTCAATCGTCAATAGTCAATTTGCAGTATTTTTTGGGTTTGAGAAGTCAAGTTGAAGTTTTATTATCACATTGAATCAGCATTCAGCAGCATTGACATTTCACCCATTTGACAGTGATCCACACGACCACTAAATTATGGTTCGGGAATTGTAAAAGATCAACTCCCACATCTTGTTTCATTTCTACTCACACCTTTATCAATTATTTAACAAATTCAAACAAACACAAACTTTAGCACAATATATGATTCCTAAATTCTGAACTTTGTATTCTTCTTTTTCAATGAAATATAATATCATAACTAGCTTTGGAAAAAAAAAATACTATTTTTACGTTAAAAAATAAATATTAACTTTTTTACCTTAAAATATACTTTTGTAAATTAAATTTTATATTATTTTAAAATTATAGAATTATACATTTCAAAGGATTATTTTTCTATCTACTTCTACTTGCAGGCCGAGGGCCAGGGTGGTTTGCTTCACAATCACTTGCAGCTTGAAAGTATATGCCATATCATCCATCTAACCCAAGAACTTTATCTTCTTCTTCTTCTTTTTTCTTATTTATTCATTGCTTCAAACCCAAGAAGTTTATCTTCTTTTTTCTTATTTATTTATTCTACCTTTTTTTCAATTCAACATGCTCCTAGAAATTCTCTTTCTGACGAGTAAGGAGCAACTGTAAACTGTTTGAATGTTCTGCACGAACAAAATATTAAAAACAATGTGAGGCACTTGTACTTCTAATCATATATATAGTACTGAAATTTCTTTGACATGTTCCAAATTCAAATTCAATTAATACATAATTGCAGTTTCCTATTGCAAATTTGCAATTAAGCCTATATATATGTGCATCCCTTGTATAATTACGACTTCAGTTTAGCATATATATAACCATATTTTTTTTCTTTATATATCAAAACTCACTTAATCTTGGTCATAGCATGTGCATGTGTCTACACATTGAAAACAAAATCAGCTTAAAAAAGCCTTCTCAATCTCTATGCCATTATTCCCTTTTGCGTGGCCTTCTTTGTCTTTGGCCCAAAGGACTAAGTACAGGGCAGTGAACATGAGTAACATACCTGCAACGCTGCAAAGCAGTATGTAGCATTGGTAATAAATGAATAACGTTTCACGTTTGTAATAATTAATATAGCAAGGAATGTCAATAAAATTATACCTTCCAAAATTAATGGTGTCTCCCAAGGTAACAAAGGAGAAAATGACAGAGCAGACTGTAGCAATGGGGCTAAACATAGAGACCAAGACTGGTCCTTTCTTCTTAAGTGCCCAACCATTGAAGCCTAAACATATTCCACTAGCTGCACCTGCCTGTGTGTCTATATTAAGATTTTGTGCCTTTATGACATTGACACTATAACAACTTGTTCATGTGGTTCCCATAAATGACCATACCTTTATCCACTTTAATCTTTCACGCTTTCACTAGCTACCATACTTCATTTATATGAATAAATCATACTAGTAGTAAAAACAAATTCACAATGGTATTTTAAATATAGATTAAGAATTTAAGATTAAGATTACCAGAAGAGAATAGCCAATTAGGTCTCTAAAACGCAGAACTTGCCAATCAATTTTCACTTGGTGCTCTGTAAGTAACTGAACAACTGCGGTCATGAATGCCCCTAACAAGGACGTTATTGCACCCAAGGACATAGGTGCTGCAAAATCTCCAAGAACAAAAGCCTGCATTGCGGCGACAACAAGATGGAATATAATTCTTTGATAAACGTTTTTCAGTTTTGTTTTGCCATCCCTCCCTCGTGTCTCTTTAGTAATTGGAAAACTATAGATAACCAATATTTTTCTAACTAACAAATCGACCAAAAAATTAAACTTAAAAGGAGAACATCCAAAACGTTGAAAAGATATACCACAAATCAAGAACTTATGTAAATCAAATATAGATATATCTCCATGATTTTTTTTTAAAAAACAGAACAACTAAAACCTAAAGAAACAGAATATCCAATTTAAGTCGTTGACTGACTAAATTTTTATTGGTTACCTAGCATTACTTTTTTCTAAAGAAATTAAAATTTTGTTATTGGTATCACTGGGTACCTGCAGGACTACACTGCTAGACAGAATGAGGACTGCGGCCAAGAGATAGAGGCTGCCAATGATCTTGTGCTTGTCAAAGACGAACTCTGATGGCGTCGATGATAAATGAACTGTAGCCTCGAAACCGGTTTCTGGAGGAGCAGAAATGCTTTGCATTATGCTCATTGTGAGAGCCCCAAGAACACAGAGCAGTGTCCCTAAGATTTTTACTTTGCTGTGTGTGTTCCTTAAATTCACTTCCTCCAACCTGCCCCCAATGTAAGAATTTCCATACCAAAGTGAAGCCATAACAATAACATTTATAGGTCATCATATTATTTTGATGAAGTTTGTTAGATTACCCAAAAGTCCACGCGATGAGGAAGATAAGACCTGGTGCAAGGTTTGGCATCGCTGTTCCCATTGCTGGTGAAGTTAGATTGATTCCTTTGAGGAACAGACACTGGAAAGCTAGTCTGCATAACAATAACATCTCTTGTTTTACTAATCTATTCTAATCATATGAAATTAAAGAATGAGTGATAAATTTTCCTTACCCTCCAAACGAAAGAAACAAGAGTTGCATAATCAGCTTGAGTTTGCAATCCTTGGGCCACTTAGTCCTAGATACAAATAAAACATGACGAAATTAATCTGTGAGTTAAAAACCGCATTTCTAACAACCATTCAGAGAGAAGTTAGAGAGAGGGACCTTTCAAAATAAAAGGCAACGGGAAAGAGAACAAAGAAGGTAGCTAGGGAAGTAAAAATAACTAGTGTAAGAGAGGTGAGGCCTAATGACATAGCATAACTCATCAGCAAAGCGTTCCCTGCGTAGATAAATTGGACTCCGATCAACCCTCCCATTATTACAACATCTTCCACCACCCTCTTATTTCTCATTTCCATCATCGCCATCTTTTTCTTCCTAACCAACAATGGCTCTCTCAATTGTTATATGTTATCACACACCCTGCCCTGTCTTCATTCTTTAATTTTAATTTCCTGCGTTGTATGTGCCCTTTAATTATTATACAAAACCTTTGTATTTTGTTCAAGGCAAGCGACCTAACCTTCATGATGATGATATTGAATCCAACAAGTACCCACCATTCTCCATTGTTTGACTTGTTTTATTCTACAAATTTTACTATGATATTAATAGCAGTAAGTGGCTAACGCTGAAATAATTTTTTCACTTATCTAAATCTGGACTTTGTTATAAATAGAGAAGGGATTGTCTTTACCATCGTCTATTTTACATAAGAAACAAATTTTTACAATGGGGGTTCCAAAACTCCATTTACTATGAACAGTTTAGTTCAAGCAAAGGTAAACGGTTTAACAACGTATAATACCATGCAAAACATGTTCCTTTTTATCTTGGGTAGTTACTAAATTATAAAAATAAAACGGTATTACTACATCTAACATAACATAATACAGTAAACATAAAAAATTATAGCTTAACAATTAAAATATTCTTAAAATGGTGGATAATTACCTTTAGATAAATTGATATGTTTGACTAAAATATAATCTAATGATTTTAAATAACAACTTCACATGAAGTCAATTACGGCTGGGTTACAACTTTTTAAAATATATAACTAAAAAAAGAGAGTGTAGACTTAAGAAGAAAGAAAGAAAAAGAATGTCAAATATAGTCATAGTAGATAATTCTACAAATAATCAAAATACCATATTCTTCTAGTAGAGAGAGCACAGTAAAAGCCATGCGAAGGTTTCTCTTCTATGAAGCAAGAAAATTTGAGAAGGCTCTCCATTTTCTTCTAGTTCCTTCAAACCTGATACATAGCACTAACACTAGTTTTGATCAGGTTAATAATTGCACTGGGCGCAATAATTTCAATTGGGTAACAGTCATCAATTCTCTTATCCATGGTGCAACCAATACTGAATTGGAGTTATTGGAAGCATCCAGAATGTTCAGTTCTGGGACTAAACCAAATGAATATGTTCTTTCTAACCTAGTACGAGTTACCGCTGACTTAGGCTCTTACTCATTAGGACAACAGCTCCACAGTTACATTCTACGTTCGGGACATTTTTCCAACGTCTATGTCTCCGCCTCACTTATCAGATTCTATGTGAAAATGAACTTACTTGCTCAAGCCCACAAGGTGTTCGATGAAATGCCTCACACAGATGTTGTTTCTTGGAACACTTTGATTTCTGGTTATGTCCAAGCTGGCCAGTTTCGAAGAGCCTTGGATTTGTTTAGGCGTTTAGAAAGGTCTGACATTTGTGCTGATGCGTTCTCGGTTACGCCTGCTCTGGCTGCTTGCGGCCAACTGAGCCTGTACATATTGGGAAGGACAATTCATTCCAAGGTTGTCAAATTGGGCATGCTTGATGGCACTGTTGTTGCAAACTGCTTGATTGACATGTATGGTAAATGTGGGTTAGTTGAGGATGCCGTATGGGTTTTCTCTGAGATTGTTGACAAGGATGTTATTTCTTGGAATTCAGTTATAGCAGCAACTGCAAACAACGGAAACATTCAACTTGCATACAGGTTTTTGCATCTTATGCCCAATCCTGATACCATTTCCTATAATGGGTTGATAAATGGCATTGCTCAGTGGGGGAATATAGAAGATGCTGTTCAGATTTTGTCAACTATGCCAACTCCGAATTCATCTTCTTGGAACTCCATAATTACGGGATTTGTTAACAGGAATCAAGTGCGAGACGCTTTGGATATGTTCTACAGAATGCACTCAAGAAACATACAGATGGATGAGTTTACATTTTCAATTATCTTAGATGGACTTGCTAGTGTTGCAGCCTTAACCTGGGGGATGTTGATCCATTGCTGTGCCATGAAGTGCGGCATAGATTCATCTGTAGTGGTTGGAAGTGCACTAATTGATATGTACTCAAAATGTGGACAAGTGAAGCGTGCTGAATTGATCTTCCGTGGATTGCCCAACAGGAATTTGATAAGCTGGAATGCCATGATGCATGGCTATGCTCGCAACGGTGATTCTGCACAGGTTATTGAACTCTTTAAGATGCTGAAAAAGGAAGGAGATACAGAACCGGATGGTATCACATTTCTTAACCTTTTATCAGCATGTTCCCATAACCAAATACCAATTGAAGTTGCTATTTATTACTTTGAATCTATGATAAAGGACCATGGGATCACACCTTCTGTTGAGCATTGTTGTTCAATGATACGGCTGATGGGTCAAAAAGGAGAGTTGGGGAGAGCTGAGAGGATGATACATGAACTTGGTTTTGAGTGTCATGGAGTAGTTTGGAGGGCATTGCTTGGTGCTTGTGGAGCCCAGAGAGATATACAAGTAGCAGAAACTGCAGCTGCTAAGGTGATTGAATTGGAGAGAGATGAAGATTACGTTTATGTGATGTTGTCGAACATGTATGCATCTTTGGGAAGATGGGAAGATGTGGGTGCAATTAGGGGCCTCATGAGTAAGAAACAAGTGCGCAAAGAAGCAGGTTCTAGTTGGATAGAACTTGAGTCTTTTAACACATGATTACATGAACATCACCGAGAGGTATCTATGGATTTCCTAATATTGAGCCTGCTGTACCTGGCCCCTAGATATGGATGTTTTTGTTTGGTGATTTAGAATCTAAAGTTGAGTTTGTCTTCAAGTGGGGCTCCCGTAGGATGATTAATGAAGAGCACAGCAAAAGACCAGAAGGAAAGAAAAATAAAGCATTGGAGGATGCAAGAACAGGAAATACAGCAGAACTTCAGTATTGAACAAAATAATATTCTAGGGACCAGAATGCTCTTTAATGTTGGATGATTAGGTATTTGAATCATGAGCAATTTCTCCCTTACAAGTTACAATTGTTATAGATTAGAAACAACTGGAAGATGAACTATCGTGCATTCAACTTGATTGCATATCAGCTTTTACAACTAATCTTTACTTCAACAACAAGCTTTAGTTTAAAGGACTAAAGAAAGCCAAGACTAAACAAAAACAACTGCAAAAATTCCTACACTATGGTTACTGTGTACGGCATTCATTCTCATATATTAATCATGTTGCTGAATAGAATACCTAATCAAGTAGGTGGTTGGTACAAATTATGTTAGGGGCCCCGAAAGTTGCACAAGAGAGTACCCTGTAAACTTGACCTCGATCTCAGGCACGACGCAGCAGCACTGTGTAGTGGCAACATCGACTCAAGGGATCCCAATTCCGCCGCAATCATGTTCCTCATAAAGAATGACCGACCAACTTTGGAGGTGGATTTGGGGAGGGTTGATCTCGATAATCGAGAACCAGCAACGCCTGATTTAACCAAAGAAACTGACGATGCTCTTTGTAACATTCTGCTGCACGATGATGCCATTGTCTTGAGCAACCAAAATCAACCTAAACCCCCTAACAAGGGTTCGGGTCTATATTTTTTGCAAAAATATTATTGGGCCTTTAATTGGACTCACTGGACACGGTTTTTGTATGTAAATTCTAATCTTGCTCTTCATGCCCAAACTGCAAAAGGGACAAAAGAAAAACAATAATGGAAAGAAGAGTTATTGGAATTCTAAAAGTTTCAACATCAAAAATCAATTAATTATTAAAATTTTGCACATTTTGGTTTGTAGTAGGCCTGAGTGTTTGCCCACCTCGCTATGATTGTGATTGAAAGTTTGAAACTTTGGCTAAAACGTTTAATCTCTTCCCAACTTGGAATCAAGGAGTCTTGGATGGGAACATTAGCTAACATGGATACTTTCTTAGTCAGGTTACTACATCCATCTGAGAGGGATATATATCTTCAATGGCAGGAGATACCTCTATTCCTTCCATAGTCAGGTTACGCATGTAACCCCAATTAATTTTATTCTATCCCCTTACAACAAGTTCCTTTTTTTATTTTTATTATACAATTTTAAATTTTGGTATGAGCATAGTCTCCTTATTTATACTCCCTTCAACCTTTAAAATCTTCCCAATTTCGCGGCTCTTGTTTGTTCATGTGCCGTCTCAAATCCCACAAAAAAAGTCCTTCAAAACTTTTTTTTTTTTGAAGAGCGGGTTAAAATCCAAGAGAAAACAAATTAGTGAATTACATATAAATAATTCTGGAATGATATATACTCTTTAAACCCACTATTAAAAGGTCAGAAAGAAAAGGAGGGAGGGTATAATAATTCTTAAATTTTGAAGTCAATATTGGTCAACTTTAGCAAGAGTATACAAGAATTCATCTCTGTAGAAAAATGTTGTGAGAAACTTGCCAAGGATGATCTATGGCATTAGTGAGAGAGGAGCACTGGAATGCAATTATCATGTCTTCAAAGCAAATGTTGATAGCAACTTTGGAGTTTGACTCTACACAAATGCGATAAAAATAAAACACGACAGCAATATCAACTATGAAGGCTATGAAAGATACCCCACAACTTAGCCATGGTGATAGTACAAATTCGCAAATTTGCCGACCACGTCATAATTAAAATGCCATCTAGTATTCAATTATCAATAGTACAACTTATTTTGCATGGGATTACAAGCTAGCTTCATAAGAAAAGTAGTATTCAATTATTCATGTCTCTGCATTTTCAAAGGCCAAGAACATCTTTCCCGCTGCTTGAGTTTATAGGTTCTGTCCCAACTAATAAGGTGAATCTTTCTTGTCTTGTCTGTGCCAAAGCAGGTAAAATTCCTACAAATTTTGTCAATTTTATAGTCTGCATGATGCAAGAGTGAATAATTGCTAAAATAGATTGAATTAGATAATTAGATAATACAACCTGGTAGAGATAGAGTTCTAGTTTTCCAAGCATTTAACCTATAATTAATAAAATCAATTTTAAATTGAGAACCATTTTATGAAAAAGAGATCCAAGAATATTTAAAAGAAAATGTCACCGTAATGAAATGTACAAAATTACTAAGAAAGATGAACTCCAAAGGGGTTAGCCCGTTGAATTTCAGTATGGCTGCATTCTTTTTGCTTTTGGTAGGTTCTGTATCCTATTTTTTACATACATATTGTTAACTAACCAAAGAATGAAATTACATGTATAAATGAGGAATTTAAAGAAGAAGAAAAAATCAAGGATTTAAAAATAAGGAGAGGAACCCAAGTGCTAAAGTAAGGGTCCATTTAGAGAAACAACTTTTGAGC
>JASCZI010120890.1:92507-102534 GCA_036250425.1 Stylosanthes scabra | reverse complement strand
CAGATTGCAAGAGAGAGCTAAATGAGAAATTGGGGTTAGTGCCATAAAGAGCTTGGACCCCTTCCACGTCATCAATTGTCAAGTCCACTTTCTTCTTCCTTGGGCTGAGACTTGGGTACATTACCGCTTCTTTCACGGAAGAGTGACCTAACCCAAGCACGTGACCTATCTCGTGCGTTGCCACCGATTCCAAATCAACGGCTACCCTTGACTTATCCCGCTCAAAATCAACGGACCATGTTTCCGCCGCATCCAAGTGGAACCTCCCATTCTGAGGGGAGAACGCGTGGCCCAATACCCCTAATACTCCATCGAACGGTTCTCCGTCGCCGTGATCGCCCGAGTAGAATCCGATTTTTATGTCCGCCGCGTCGTACCACTCCGCCTCCCGGAAATTCACCGGAATCACCGTCGCCCACCTCGAAAACGCTCTCTGGAACACCGCTCTGATTTCCGGCAGGCTAAGCCGCTCGATCATGTTGTTCGGCGAGAACGCGTACGTCAGAGTCATTGGAGAGCCGCGGAGCCACCGAGGCTTCCCGTCGAAGTAAGCGTAGTGGCGCGTGGCGTGTATCCCGTGGTGCTGCGCATCCGAAACACCGCACCTCGGTGCGACGATCGCGTGGATTGTTTCGGAGTCGAGTTTTCCGGTGACCGGCAAGCCCAACCGTTTCTGGTAAAGGAAGAGTGCGGACTCTAACTGCTCGTCGAAGGTGTCAGTGAAATTCTGCGGCGTTTCGGGCAGAGTGATGTAACCGAAACGGTGGAAATACTCCTTGAGCTCCGACATGCCGCTGACTTGGCTGCCCCTCTCGGCGTGAAGGAACTTCGAGAATTCATGCCACGTGGCAGTAGCGTTGTGAGTTTCGTCTGTTATTACGGTTACGGATTCGGATTGGGGTACCATCCTGGCGCCAAAGCAAGGGCGCGAATACAAGACGGTTACATAACAGAAGAGGAAGAAGGTAAAGTGGAGGTAACTGAATAACGGAATCATAACTGTTTTGTATGTGATTTGGGTTTACGGTTAATGATGTTGGGGTATGGGCCTCCGTTTGAGAGCTCAATTATGGTTTATGAAGCTTGAGAGTAAAAGAAACCTCAAACCTCATTAGAGGGAAAACAGAATTGGTAATAAATAAATGGTAGGGTATTATCATAAGTTTGAATTTGGAATAATGGTATATATATGCGCATGAAGCTAGCTAGTCTTTGGTATGATCGAAGGAAAGGTAAGTTATTAGAATGATAAAAGATAAGAAGATTCTGCCTTTTTTAATGAGAGATGCTGACTTTGGAAGTGTGAGTGGTGGGTAAACTACATACTGTTTCTGTTTATGTTTCTGTTTTGATTTTAAACTATATATTTTAAGTTGTACCGTTTGATTTGGTTTTGTTTTTGCTTCTCATTTGTCTAAATGGAACTGGCAAAGAACAAGGGTACGGGCTTGAATTTTGAAGTTTGAATCAGATACGGTTGGTTCAGGTTTAGTTGTTTAGTTGAGGAACTCTGTTAGTTGGTTGACCCAATTTGGTTGTGTTTCGGAGTTTTGTTAATAACTTGTAACATAAGACAATTAGACAAAGCACTAAATATTGGAGATATATCTAGTCACGCAATGCAATGTAATGTATGACATATTACAAACATAATAATGCCGCCTATCGGCTAAATTATATTCCTCAACTAAAACCCCTTTCTAGATAAGCAGTTATGTATGATGCTTGATTGATCTTGTAATATTAATTAATTAACTAATAATTAATATATGCTGGGATGATCATGAATGAAATTGTGTATATTCTATTGGGTTGTTAATTTCATGATGATGCGTGCTTATCAAGTTCAAGCGGCAATGAAGCTAACTAGAAAGTGATGCGAGAAAGAAAGAGTGGTCAAGAAACATACATTTTGGTTTTGATATTCAGGGCTCAAACAAGCACAAAGGAAAAAGACGAACATAACTAGTTTATGTCTAATCGTCAAGAGGTGGTTTTTATTGGATTTCCTGTCCGCATCATTAATTGTTACTCATTTCCTCTTATCTCTCGTTTTTATAGAACAATACGTCAATACTAGTATTTTAAGAGGGGGATATTATTTTACATTATCATGATAAAAATAAATACATAAATAAAGAATTCAACAATTAAAAAATGTTATTTGTACATTAAATTTAATCAACAAAATCAATCAGCAATATTTTTGTATAAAAATGAATAATTTAACTTATTTTAATGGATATTCTTTATTAATAATTGATTTATCTAACGTAACTATCCAAAAAAGAATGGAAATATGTATGTAATTGGTTCAAATGTATTCACTTGTAAGCACGTACTAGTAACTATATATATACTGAAACAAATAGATTATATATAACACATGCGTAAGACCTGGCTGAATTTGTTGAATGTTGTTCAAAGTTTGTGTTAGGTATACATGCAGAAATCAAGAAGTTGAGAAGATGACCAAATTAGAAAATTAGAGATGGTTTAGTATTTTGCTTCTTGTGTATACTAGTTGAGTTAGTTTCTTTCTTTTTTTTTAGTTTTTTATATTATTATAATAAATAATAATTATAATTAATTAATCATAATAAGGACGGTTAACATTTAACAAGGTCCGAGTCATGGGTGGATTGCTTTCAATAGGCTATTAGGTTATCTAGATGACGGGAGTACCACTATCCTTATTAATTATTTCTCTCATTGTCATTAGTAATAAAGGGTCCACATTTTTTTCCCTCACCCAGGAGTGCTGTTGGCTTTTTGGGGCGTAATATTATTTTGTGAGTTGATTATTTTATTATTGTCACACTAATCTTGTATCAAAGTTGTTGGCATTGGCCTGAAGCCAGAATATACATGGTGGCGGATTTGGTCCTTCGCTTTTTGATGGTCACATTGACTATATTAATCAAAGGTTCATCACTCTCTTATTTCTATTCAAAGGTTTAACATTTTGGTCACGCAGCCATCGCATCTTCGTGCGTACACACATTCATTCACACTCAGCAGTGCAACCTGAATTAAATTACCTGATTTTTAATACTTAACATTTTTTTTCTTAGAAAATTAATAATCGTCACCGGTCTTCACATTTATATACTTGACAAACTTCAAATATATCATTTTAATTATTTGAATGAAAATTTTGAAAGCATAATTTTTCTTAGTTAACTAATTAGGTTGTAAAAACGAAAAGTGTGAAATTATATTCGCAGCCTTTTTTTTCCCTATACAGTATCCTCCATTCAAATAAAATTTTTCCCCTAAAAAAGTAAATCACTAAATCTGAATAATTTGGAAAACGTAATCATGTTATGAGGGAATTGGTGGAAGATAATGGAAGTATACTGCACACGCATGGAGTGGCAAATCTCCCATGACTTGGTTCAAATATTTTATTATTAAACTTGAAGCTTTGCTTATTTCCTTGATTTTGGATGGTGATTTCGAACTTGCTTTTGTCCCTTTTCCCCTTTGTTCTGAAAAACGTATTTGAATTATGTTCAAATGAACTTTTTTTAATATTTTTTGGTATTATTTTTATCTTTTGAAATCATTTGATTTTTTTGGTAAATAAACCGAAAGTTTTTTTGAATTTTTTTTTTTTTGTATTAAGAATTTTTTTTTTTGGTGTGAGAAATTATTTGATTTATTCCCCCCACCCAAAAAAAAAGAGTTCTAGCTCAGGCCTTTACTTTTGGGTAGATTTCCCGAGAAGAATGTTTCTTGTCAGCCGGTTATTAAAATGGACCATACTTAGCATTTAATTGGTTTGGTACTTCTTGGCCCTAAACTTTTTTGTCATACCTTTATTTTTTAGGGTTGTATTATGCGTTGTGAGGGAAAGGGTTTGTTTTGGGTGGAGAGTGGGTTGCTATGTTGGGCCAGGTTGAGAGTTACCAACGTCTGTTTTAAAAAAAAAAGTACTAGCAATATAAGTACCAAAACCATTAGGCGGTGTTTGGGAGAGAGAATAAGATTGGGGAATTGAGATTGGAAGATTGAGATTGAGAGACTGAAACTGAATTAAGTTTGTTATTGTATTTGGTTTAAAGACTGAGAGATAAAAATTGAATTAAGTTATAAAGGAATAACAAAGATTAATAATGGAAATATTGATGTTAAATGAGGGTATTTAAGTAAATTTCTTTTTAAAGTTTCAGTCCAGTCCTACTATCCGGAGGTACTGAATTCTTGGAACTATGACTAAAATTTTAGTTTCAGTCTCATAGACTCAGTCTCAGTATCAGTTACCAAACGCTTCCTTAAAGTACTAGCAATATAATCAACTTGGGTTAGTCTTAGTGGTCAACTCACTAATCCGCTTAAGTAAGTGTGAAATTCGCCTTGTGCATACAGAAATTCATTAGCCAACGATAAACCTTTAATTGAAACTCAGATTCGCGACAGATTAATCCTTAACTTGTCTGTTGCTGTCAGTAAAAAAAATACTAGCAATATCACAATCCTCCCACCAAAAAGAGGAAATGATTAAATGAGTACTAGCACGATAAAAAAAAAAAAAAGCAGCAAAAGACAGTCCTAAATTCGTAACAAAAAATAAGAGAAGACAGTCCCAAAGCATCATGATTCATGAAACATTGTAAAAATAATATTAATAATCACACCAATTATTCATAACTCATATCGCCTTGCGCCGTTATAAAAATAATAAAAAAAAGTTAAAAAGAAAAATGTACCGATGGTTACGGTAGTGGGGATGGAGGTTGAACTATCTTGATCCCCCAAAACGTGAATCGGTAATTATTCGCAACTCATAGTGTTGTCCATTTTTTCATTTTTAAAAAGGTCAAAAAGAAAAATGTACCGATGGTTATTGGTAGCGGGGATGGAAGCCTATTATTTGTTGTAAGTTATAACATGAAAATATTTTACCTCGTTATTATATTTGACATGAAAGTGCTTGCCCTATAAAGTATAACTATATAGCGAATATTTAGAATGAAGATTTTAAAATTATCTTCGTATAAAAATATTTTATTTTTATTATTGACTGATAAATTAAATAGTTAAATTTTAGTATGTTATAAAAGTGTTACTTTTAAAAAAAATATTGATATTTTTTTTAGAAATATAACTTAGAAGAGAAAATCTTCATGAAAATATAACTTTTACAATTTTAATGAAAATAGTTACCCACTATAATAATAGTCATGTTTACCATTTGAGACTAGAACAAAAACAAATTATTTCATAAGCTATTTATTATTTACACCTTAACTCATTATGATTTTTCAATTTTAAACTTTTATTGTTATTTGCATTTATTAAAAGTTGTTTAGCCTGATTTATTAAATATATGTGCTACCAATTTTAAAAAGTTAATATCAAAATAAAATTTTTACCCAACTTATCTTTAGCAGAAGGAATAAAACTATCAAAGAATTATTGGTTTAAGAACAAGCTACGCTAACTTGCTCAATTTATTTTGAGTAAACACCATTTTTAATTCATGATCTTTTTTATTTTGGACTTTGGCACATCCTAATAATCTTAAACATTTGAATTATTCTTAAACAATTAAAAAAATAGACACATTGATTCCTTATACAATCAATTGAAATAGATTATCCGTGTGACATAATAGATTAAAGCTGATGTTCTTATTAATTGCTCTCGACATTCTAAGAGCATCTTCAATGGTAGTATTAGTTTTAAATTTATTTTGGGTCCCACAAGATGCTATGTAAATATTTGTAGGACCATATATGATTTTAGATAAATATGAGATTTATTGTTCCAATGCTTGGTTTTAATTTAATATCAATTTGGGTCTCATATAATACTATTTAATTAACATGCATTTAATGAGTTATACACATGACACATTTTAAGAGCATCTTCAATGCATGGTTTTAGATCAATTTTATTTTAGGTCTCATATGATGACATATCAACATTTGTGGGTTCATATATTATAAATGGTGATTTGATACTAGTTTTGAGATTTGCTAATCCAATGCTTAGTCTCAATTCATTAAATTTATATTTTATTTAATTATTTTAAATAATTACAATCAAAATCAAATAGTAAAAATTAAGAAAAATTAAAAAAAGGTACATTAGAATTTTGAAGATGGGAAGATTGAGAATTTTGTGCATTTGAATTTGTAGAAGAATTAGAATTTTGTAAATAACTGATAAAGAAATTAAATTGATTTGGATCCATTTTTTCAATCAACAAAAAAATAACACAAAAAAATTGAGATATGAAAATAAATTAAATTATGCAGAATAGGAATTGAGTACATGCTAGAGTACATGCTCAGAACTCTTTTTAAGTTAAAAATTTTAATGTTAAGAAAATAAAGTTTAAAAAAGCATTAAATCCTACTTCAGCTTTGCATTAAATAGCCATAATAGATGGCATAATCTAATTGAGATTTTTATGAACTGATACGGTATCAGCTTACTGAGTATCAATTTATAGGTTGGTTCCAATGCAGAATTTCAAATAAATCAGTTTAATTGCATTGAAATTCTAAATTGATACTCAAAAAACTCTCCATTGGAGTTGCTCTAATTGACATTTCTTCAAAGTGATACGGTATCAACTTAGTGATACCGGTATTACTTTTCCTATTTATTCCAATGCATGATTCAATATCAACTTAGTTCATTTATTATTTCAATAAAAATTGATACTAAAAAAATCCCATTAAAAATGCTCTAAAAATTTAATATCATTAATGTGTGTCAAGTCTAAAGAGAAAAAGAACAAGCAACGAAGAGGTTATTTACTCATTTATTTTATTGGACCCCCTCTCTCTAATATTTTATTTCCTTTTCATTTTTACTCCATTGTTGGGTGTTTCTATCGAATAAACAGAAATTTGGAGGAAATGGAATAAAGTGAAGTCCAAGTCATAAGAAAACATAAGTTCATAGCGGGACCACACATGATAGTAAGGGTAACCAACTTACCAACCTCTGAACAATTTTATGATCACAAAAGCCAAGGTAAGTCCGTGTTACAAGAAAAGCATCCGTTTGGAATTTGGATGCATTCGCTTTCCTTTTTAAAAAACTAAACAAAAATTAATTATAAATTCATAATTCTTGATATTCATTTCACCTAAAACTTTACTTAGCACGCACTGAACCTTTGCCGTTTACATTTTACATTAAAGCTAAGTGAGTTATGAAGTGTGAAGAACTGAAGAAGATAGTAGTTCTTTTCAGTTTTGCTTTTCCCTTTTAGTTCTTTTAAGCAAAGGATCCAGTACATTTCACTTGTTAGAGCGTGAGATAGGAACCATAAAATTGAGAATAGCAAGGGATATATAATAATAATATGAAATGTCATCGACTTCAAACAACAGTGCAACAATTTTAACAGATATCGACCATTTTTGTGGCCATTTTTATAATGTATAGTTAAACTTTTTAGATTTTAAAGCGTTTGTGTTCAAAGTTCAAACGCCATTAAATGATATGTTTATCAAATATTTTAGAAATTTAATGACGGTTGATGTCGTAACCGCTTCGTAAACTCTATGAAAATTCCGTCGCAAAATAAATTTTTTTAAAAAAAAATAAATCAATCTTACCTATATATTTATATATGTTAATAATTTATTTTTTAATGTTTGATAGCAATATATTATTTAACACTTTAAATAATTTTTATGATGAAAGTATAAAAAACTAGTATATGTTTTGAATTTATATGCAATTTTATAAGATAAAATTTGTTGCAAAAATATATTTTTCAAAATGTATTAAAGAAATGTAAATAATCATATAAAATTATAATTTACATGTTAAAATATGCATGTATACATGATTTTGGGATTAATTTTCACACGGCACCTTTTTGGTAAAGTTTTCATAAATAAAACTTTTTATCTGTAACATAATTTTGTTTATAAAATTTATCTAACTTTTTAAAAATAAATATTAAATAATCACAAAAAAAAATAAATATTAAATTTTAATTTTTAATAAATTAGATATCAAATTTTAAACACGTAACAATTGCTCAATTTCTAACAACCGATGTTTGCGTTTCTCCTTTTTTTCTAGCTAGTGGCCCCAAGAAATAATTATATCGTTCTTTATCCCAAAAAAGGAGAGTATAAAGATGGTCACCACGCTTAGACCAACTCTAATAGGAACTCGACCTGGTCCACCTGTCATAAAAAGTAACTCCACATCAGCTTTTGTGTCATAAACAATAATTAGGAACTCAAACATTTTTATCTTCTCCAATGCAAGGAACTCATGTTGATCCCTGTTGCGACCTCACATATCTAATTAATTAAAATAAAAATAAAAAATTAATAAAAAATTATTTTTTAATAATATTATTATATTATGTAGATTAATAATAATACATTATTATGAAATAATTAATATATAAGAAAAATTTAATAATTTCATAAATAAAAACAACAACACATAATACATAATTTAAGTTTTAACCAATTAACAACATGACTTAGTACAATAAAACATAGTTAAATTTCACGATTAACGACGTGCATTGTGAAAATGTCAAATGTGTTCAACCAAATCCTCCTTTAATTCTTGATGCTTCTGCATATTCCGTAGTTGTTCATTTCTCTGGAGAAATTGATGATATGGTGCAAAGCTCTCCTCTCCCAAATGAGGTTGTGATAAGCCATTTTCAACATCGTCATATTCATGGCTAAGCGCAAAGTTTCTTGCATAAGTTTCTCTTTCATCCTCAACAATCATGTTGTGCATTATTATACATGCTCTCATTATGTTCGCAAGCTTCTTTTTTTTCCAAAAGCGTGCTGGACCATGTATAATTGCAAAACGTGCTTGCAACACTCCAAATGCTTATTCCACATCCTTTCTCTGCCCTTCTTGGTATTGTGCAAATAACTTGCGCTTTACCCCTTGTGGCCTTGATATTGATTTGACGAATGTGGCCCATTCAGGATAAATATCATCCGCTAAATAGTATCCCATAGTATAGTTATTACCGTTGATAGTGTAATTTACCTCTGGAACTCGATCATTTGGAACATCATCGAACATAGGTGAGCGATCCAGCACGTTTATATCATTATTTGAACCAGCAACTCCAAAAAATGAATGCCATATCCAAAGGTCTGTAGATGCTACAATCTCAAGGACTATTGTTGGAAACCCACGGTAACCACTCATGTACATACCTTTCCACGCCGTTGAACAGTTTTTCCATTGCCAATGCATGCAATCGATGCTACCCAACATGCCTGGAAATCCACGATCCTCCCCATTTGTAGCAAGCGTTGTACATCATGGGAATTTGGTTTTTGCAAATATTCACCCTCGAATACAGAGATCACACCCGCTGCAAACTTTTCCAGACATTCAATTGCGGTACTCTCACCTATGCGTACATAATCATCAACAGCATCAGCAGCCACTCCGTATGCTAGCATCCGCATCGCAACCGTGCACTTTTGCAGTGGTGATAAGCCTCTTCTTCCAATAGCATCAACCCTCTGTTGAAAATATGGGTTTGTATTTGAGAGGGAATCTACTGTCCGCATGAATACGTGTCTTCTCATTCGAAACCTTCGTCGGAATATGTCAGCATTATACACCGGCTCATCTGCAAAGTAATCTTTGAAGAGACGATCGTGTCCTAATTCACAATTTCTATTAATAAATCGACGAGGATTGGGGACTGAGATGTTTTGCATTTCTTGTTCTTCTTCGATCCCCTCTCTCAAACATTCCTCCATCCAGTCATTGATGATTGAATTGCGCTGCCTCCTCCTGCTGCTGCCATACAAAGCCTCATTAAACAGATCATCAAAGTTTCTTGCCATTTGTTGAAATATTGTGTCTAGGATAAGTGATGCATGAGACTACATAGGATAGGTAATTGCTATTTATATTAACTCAACAATTGTTGCAACGGCTAGAATTGCAACGGCTAGTTTTACAACGGCTAGTTTCGCAACGGCTAGTTTTTGAACAAATAGATAATCAAACGGTAGTTCATTAAAATAGAAGGCTAAATTCAAAGGTT
>JASCZI010120890.1:14239-54164 GCA_036250425.1 Stylosanthes scabra | reverse complement strand
TCAAATCAAGGGCTTGAGGGCCTAGTTTAATTGCTTCCCCTTTCTGATGCCTCAAGAAAGGCATACATTGCTTTTGAACCTGTTTAAAATTGGAGGATTGACCTAGGGGGCTCTGTTGCAAAGCCTCCAAAATCTCCGAATCTGGAGAAAAAGTTCGAGCTCCTTCATCAAATTTGCTCCGGAGAATATTCAAGCATTCGGCTTTCCAGCCATCAAACTCTTCATTTACATATATCAAGCCTGTTGTTACCTTAGTGTCAGTCGCAACTGGAGCACCTTTCTTATTTGATTTTTTACCAGAAAGTTGTGTCTGAAGCAACTTCCTCACGGAAACAATGGTCTTCTGCAAATATTCATTTGCAAGCTTCAAGGTAAGATCAGGAGCATCAGCTGTTGGCCAGCCAGCCTTCACAACAAAACCATCATTTTTCAGAATCTCCTTCCAAACAAATTCTGCATAATGTGGACATATAGGTGCTATAAGACGTGTCTGCACATCCATAAAGCGCCGTATCAAGTCACGGTTGAAACCTCCTAATCCACATGACAATCTATACTCATCTCTAGCTATCTGTAGGTCATAAAAGCCAGTCTTAAGAGCTTCCCTAAACATATAATTGGAGTAATTTTGCTCAGTTGTTTTTACAGCAATGTTTATGTCATTCGCAAACACTCGATCGGCATAAGTTGATGGGGGACCAGTTCTCATTTTAGGTTCAGCAGCCAGAACTTCTTCATAAAATCCAATTTCTTTAGTGAGCTTCAGAATTGCGGTATTTACTGTCTCAAAGGCAAAATTTGCATCATCTACGGCATCACCAGCATCAGCCAAAGAAAACCTTGTAGCATCCGCAGAAAACTCCTCAATGGCCTCCCTCAATGTCTTGAAATTTCCAGTGGACTTGGACATCTTCTCAGAGTTGAGCAAGAGGTGGCCATTGCATCTGAATCCAAGAGGCCAATGGTGCTTGGGCATGATTGCAGTATGGTTATATATGGAGAAGGTAAGATGGTTCTGGATGAGATCCTTACCAGAAACACGAAGATCAAAGGGATACCAATACTCAAACTCTCTCTTCATTCTTTCTAAAAGGGATGATGAGATATCAGTTGACTTGGGAAAAGGACCATCACAGAAAATATATTCCCACACATCATCAGTCAACTGCTGAGGTTTGATTGCATTGGACTTACTGGATCCATACATATCTCCATTCTGTAAATGGTGCGCAACAGTATAATAAGCCATATATATAGTGGAATCAGAAAGTGACTCTACCAGGTACTGTTCATCCCATGGTATACGTGTCCCAAGACCGAATGAACGTGAACAAGCCCACTGGTTCAACCAGCTCAAAGTATGCTCAAATCCATGACGTGTCTCATCAGAATAAAGGTTCATGTTCGACAGGCACTCCTCAGATAACCTCTTCCATCCTGGTTCCCCATATGTAATGTACCACTGATCTGTGAGAGCCACAATACATTCATCACCAGATCTTGACATCACTCGTTTCTCAGGCTCACTGTAGATAATAGCCTGGCCTGCAGGAATAAAAAAAACCCAGAAAATTTAATCAGTAGGGGAAAAACTGACCAAGGGCAACACATAGATAAGATATTGTTACAGTAAATCTTAAAATGAAGTATACAATAGTGTAATATAACAAGTTCAACTATGATTTTCAATTTGCAACAAAACTATTATTATTCTGACCAAAAGTTGCCATTGTATTAAAAAACTTTATCCTCTAAGATTCAATGGCAGCACATAGGACAATTCGGACATTGCATGGCAAAACCTAACCTTTTTTAGCATACAAATATTTTAAATTTGTTTGGCTTAATAAATCGAGTATAATTGCTATGCACTAACACACCATATAAAGATTTTTACAATATCATCATCATAAATTGGATAATTGTGTTTGTTCTACTCGAGACAGTTCATGAATCAAATACTTTTGCTGATATGGTTATACATGGATAGATATTTGTATAAAATATTTTTACACTTTGCATACGCATTGAATCCTAAATTCAATGTTAATAAGATTATATAAGATAATTGTATAATCCAGTAAGCAAATCCTCATAAAAAGTGAGATGTCCTATACAGGAGTAATAGAATTAAAAATGGCATGAAAAAATAAAAAAGAAAGGTAAAAAGTACAACGCCATCTACTGACCTGTTTGCAAAAGCTTGCTCCTAATCAAGGGTTTAGCCTCCTGGACTTTCTTCCCTGCATATTCCCCGACAATCATTGTACCTTCCGTGAACCCTTTCAAGTATGTTTGCTTCTTAGCTTCTACAAGTTTCTCTTTATCATTCGGACCGTTGATATTCAAATGCTTGTCACAGACATACACTGCACACGTATTTCCAAACCCGGGAACTTCGATGATAGGCACAATCTCGAAAGGCATTACCCATTCATCCTTAATACCCAACTTTTCGCGATAAGCTGCCTTCTTTTTCAATTCTTTCAGGTTCATGTAGTCATCCGGTGCATCACTAGGCACACTAGTCACCACCCCAGTACCTTTATCCATTAAAATGGACATCATAGGAAGAGCATAAATGACCTCATTGAAGGAAAGCGGTGACTTCAGTGGAAGGCCAATCAAGTCACTACCAGTGAGCTCAAGTAAACATGTAGGTTTCTCGGGGACCTTGGAGTGGTTCTGGTATGCAAGGTTAAGTGCAGCCCTATATGACATAACAAACACCTCACTCTCATTAACCTCATATGCTCCATACTTTCCATCAGGCAAAACCCAAGCATTGGTTTGACCATACATTGTTTCAGGCCGCAAGGTCGCCGCAGCAAGGAACACCTTCTTCCCTTCAAGAACCTCAAACTTGGGCGGGAAAGGCTTCAACACCTCCATCTTGATGATAGTGTACTCTTGCGGCTGAACCCCCTCGCCGCTCGCTCTATCGTGATCAGCACATGGCTGGCCATCCAAGGGAGAAAATATAGTGTACCTCACATCCTTCACTACCTTCCCCATTGACTTCAACTTCCTCATCTGCCACCTCACAAACGAATCGAAATAAGGGTTGACATCAGTTGTGATGAATGACCTCCTCCAATCACAACCCAATCCAAAAGCTTTAAGATCATCCACAGCCAAAGGAGGGAAATAAGTGAGCCACTTATAAGGATCCTGGAACTCCGAAATCTCGCTATCAGGTATACCAACACTACGCATAATCTGCCATTGGTAAACCTGTCCACCGGATTTCGCCGCCGCTTTCGACTTCTTCCCTTTGAACTTATCAGGTGCGGCGCCGGCATTGTTGGCAGCTTCTTCTTGTTCCTTTGGCTTCTCTTCCTCTTGTTCCTCTTTCTGAACGGGGAAAACAGGAGGGTCTCCGAACTGTTCAATCTCTCTCCTCAGTTTATCAGCCGAAGCCTTTATCGGCATGCCGGTGCAGTGGAACGCGAAAGGAAGAAGCACGTTGGCGCCTCTGAGACGGTGAAAGGCTGCGGCAAACTCCAATTTTGAGAGGGAGAATGCGTGGCCAAGGTGAAGGTAACCGTTCATGTAAGGGAAAGGGAAGTTTCCGAAGAACTTTTCACCGGGTTGTGGTGGCCTTTCGCCAGGTTCTGACCTGAAAACGTCGTTCTCTTGCCACCATTTTTGGACCTTGACTTCAATCTCTCGAAGAGTGTCCCTCCGAGCAAAACTCTTGCCACCCTCTGCCGCCATATCTGTTAGAGGACGGCAACTGCAGTGAAAACAGAATTTAATCAGAAAAACGAAGGTATTTTCAGATCTAGAAACAAAAAAGAAAATAAAGAAACCTTATTATTGAACTTCAACAATAAAATATAGCTGAGCTAAAAAAAACCACAGAATTAAAGGCAGAAAGATAGAAAGATAGGGGTGATGGATTGGATTTTGAGTTATTTGATTGAATGAAGGGAGTTGAAGATAGGGAGTGAAAGAGTGACCTGGTTAAGAATGAGGATTGAAATAAAGGAATGGAGTGTGATAGGCGAGAACGGAAGTTACAAATCAACATATACAAAGTAGAGACAAACAAAGCAACTGAAATGCAGCACCAGGGTTTTGCATTGATCCACCTTTCTGGATCGGATCGGGTTATACCGGGTGCTAAGCCCATTGGAACCCAAAACTTGGGCCCTAAGTAAGATTCCGCGGGCTAAATCTTGTGTCAGTCTTTTTGATGTATCTGTCCCAAAAAAATACCAATCTCTAATATTGAGTTATTGACTATGGTTTATACCTAGTTCTATTTAAATTGGGAAATTATTTCCATGTCCAAAAAAACAAAAATAGAAATTATTTGATTTTTAAATCAAAATCTTGTGTTCAGAAGAGATAAAAATCAAGAATTTATTTTATTTATAAATCCATAAATTTATTTAAAAAGTGTAAAAAATATGAGCGTTAGCTAATATTGGTGTAAATATCACTATAAGACAAATCTTATAAAAAAAAATTGTATTGATTATTTAAAAATTCTCTATTTTTAATGAGAATAAAATTAAAAATATTTTGTACACTAAAAAAAGTAAAAATAAAAACAGAATATTTTGAGGAATAAACAAAAAGAAGCGGTGATGGCTCAAATGGTATTTGATACATGTATAAGTGTGTGCTTATAATTCATTTGGAGTAATATTTAAAATGATCTAAAATATTGGTATTTTACTATAAATAGTAGATGATCAAAGTACTTAAGAAAGCATATTATAAATGAAATGATTATTCATTCCTTTTTTGGCTCTTCTTTTCTCTCTAATTTCTATCTTCTTCTTTAATTTCTCTTAATTCTCTCATATTATAAATCTTCCTCCAACAGTAATTCCCACCTTCACCCCCTTCACCTATTATAATTTAGGAAGCAAGTCATGGTGTACCCCGGATTCAAAGAGGCTAGCAGTGGTCATGCCCGCCAAGAATTTGTAACAACACGTATATAATATATATTCTTAAATGCATGTTTTGTTTGTTTTTCTGGTTGGCCCTTTAATTCACAATAATACTTAATCTCTCGTTCAATTTTAATACTTACTCTTTTCACATATATCATATTAAATATAAATAGACTTAATTTCTTATACTTCTTTTACTGTCAATTTTTTCAATAGACTTAATTTTTTTTATCCTTCTTTTGTTATTTTATTTATTTCCCAATCACTTTCACTATAATGTTATGTATATTACATTCAATCTTTTTCTTTTTCAAAACATGTCTTGTTAATTTAAATATTGCAAATTGTTTATTTCAAATTTTCATATTAAATCACTATTTTTATTAATTTTATTTTAGTAATTTATTTATTTTATATCCATTGAATTTATTTTAAAAAATATTATAATTGACCAAAAGTTTTGCTTCATTAAAATTATTTTACTTGTTAATTCATTTATAAATTGTACAATATACTATTCTTCTTTTGCTAATTAAAAAATTAGAAGAAATTAAATTCTTGTATATTGAAAGAATAATATAAAATTAATTTTTAAGAAAACAATAACTCGTAATTTTAAGTAATAAAAAGTATAATATTAAATAAATATTTTTTAAAATTTTGACATAAATCCGGCCCCTCCAACTCACGATTCCTGGATCCGCCTCGCGAGTTCCCATTTTTTCCAATATATTTTTTATAAAAAAAAATAAGGTAACATTCAACAGTAAATTCTTAATGCTTTTCCTATTAGTGAATTAGGAGAACAGGGAATATTAAGGGTTTTCTTTCTTTCTCTCTTCCTTTTTCATTTTTCTTTCTTGATTCACAAGTCGCAAACCATGATTACAAGCAACTGCCTTAATGAAACATTATTCTTATGCTTTACATCTGTACTGTACCATAGAGTTAGAACATTTTCAGTGATTTGGCAAAATCTTATGTGTCCTACTCTCTAGGTGTATATACAATCCAAACAAGTTGTATGGTGTGGTACTAATATAAATTTGAAAATTCCACAGAAGGATCGTTTGGTTCGACAGAATTGACTTGACGAAGTAGAAGCTCTATCCCATCAACCCATTTCTGCTTTTGGATTTCACTCTTGCACTTAAACTCCATAAGACCTTCTCCAGTTTTCAGGCCAAAGTAGCAGTTCTCTTCTGACTCTTCCCTTTCTTTTCTATATGGCCATGCACCATCTTGATCGCATACTCCATAAACCACACCTATACAAATATAATTGAGTGTTGAAACATATTCACAATTGAGTTGAAAAGATGGGATCATGATTGTTAAGAAGGCTTACATTTCTTCTTTTTGGAGAATGCACCTCCAACATGCTTGCTTTTGATCTTAATCTTGACCTGAAAAAAAAAATAAGATGAACATAATTCTTGTTACTGATATCTATGAAATAATCCACCTCCTCATGAGTAGTATGTACCTGACATTTCTTGTTGATGTAGATAGATACATGTTTCCATCGTAATACACCTAAAAAAAAAACACAACCACCTCAGAACTCAGAAGAAATAATAATAAGCAGATCCAATGATGTGAATCAAACAAGCAGAAGTTACCTTTTTCTGTAAGTTGCATTAAGTCTCCCTCACACGGAGAATGATTTTCCCAAGGCTTACCATCCGAATAGAATTCTGCTGTTCCCTTATCACAGGGACTTATTGATGCATTCCTCTTTGCTTCCTTTGGCAATCTTTCTCTCAAAGCTGCTTCTCCTCTCAAAGCTGAAACATACAAAGAAATTAACTATCCTTAGTGAGTAACCAAATACTACTCCAATAGCATCAAATTTTATAGCAATAGGACCACTCATTTTTCTTGCACTAGTCACCTCAACAAGAAAAATGAGTGATTAGAGAAAATTGAGCAAGTACCTGTTGCAGCTGCAGCAGTAAGAGTGATTAGATCACCTGGGGTTTGAATATCAACAGCAGACCTTACAGTTGAAGCAACATGGTCATGATCAGCTCCAGCTAACTCAGCCATTTCAATGCAATAAAAAGCCAAGAGTTGTGTGGCTGAAGCCATAGCATGGTCCAATTTGGAACGAGAGCTGCCACCGGGGTCCTGCGCTGCGGCCACGGCAGCCAAGGCAGATGCTAGCCCGGCAATGGAAAGAGCAGAATGGACCCTTGCATTCTCCATACGAGCCTGCTCTTTCTTCCTCACACTGGTGTTAGTATTCCCATTATGCTTATGATGTAACCATTTCCCAATAGTACTACTCATTCTTCTACAATGACCAGGTGGTGTGATCTTACCTGGCTGCAAGAGAGTATCACAAACACCTCAAAACAAACTACTATACACATCGAAATCGCCATTATTCTATAGATTGACATGAATTCAATGCATGAGTGAAGGTTAAAAGTATTGACTTACTACAAATTGAGTTGCAGAAACTGGTTCAGGCAGTGTGTCTGGACTACTCTTATGATCAAGAAGAGGTATTAGGTTTTGGTTTTGCTTCTCTGAAAGAGCCTTTGAAATCTCAGAAGCAGAGAGACTCCATGATCTGGATAAGAACTCCATAGGCTCTTGTGGTGTTGGTGGCTCAGGTATTGCTGGCAAGGATGACACCAACAACAGTTCTTCATTCTCCTCTACCTCTAGCTGGTTCCATGGCCCATCTTTCCAATGTGCAAACAATCCACCTTCCATTTTTTGTCCCTTTTTTTTTTTCTTTTCTTTTCAGTATTCTGAATGTTCCAATCACTTCAATCACAAGGTACTGATATATAGATAAGTAACATGGGACATAAGAAACAGAAAAAAAGGGGGCCAAGATTTGCTGATAGACAGAAGCAACAGTGAAGTCAAGGGTTTGGTTTTGAAGTTGATTATGATCTTAGAATATAAGAATACTATTTATATAGAGCAGCATCTATGGTCAACAAACCGTACCTAAGGTTTCCAAGATCTCCTATTAAAAAAGAAGATGAAAGAAAGAAACCCAATTAATTAATACATCATCGGAAAAATCAAATCTATTAGCAAACAATAAACACCATTTAATTAATATACTAGGTAACAAGAAAGGAGTAAAACCCAATTAAGGTCACAAGAAACTTCAAAAAGCAGATATCCAAAGGCAAGAATAATAAATAAAATAGGATATAGAAAGAAAGAAAGAAAGAAACCTGGTTTAGTGAGGTTGTAAGTTGTAACCTCGATGAAGAGAAAGAGTATGTATGAGCAAGTTACCTGTTATGCGACCAACTCTGCCTAGGAAGAATATATTTTATATATATTATGTAAAAAGAGACAGAGTTTGGATTTGAAAGGCAGAGAAGAAAACAAACACTGATCGGAGTCTTGTGCTTTGGAGCAACACCAATTCAGATACACGTTATTAATTAATCAAACAAAACAACCTAAATCAGCCCCGTGTCAACTAAGATTATAAAAGATAAAATTAAAAAATATATATTACTGTGAGTTTAGGAAAACATAATCCTAGAGAAGCGGATATGAATGAAGAGCAGTGAAGGCTGTTGTGGATGACAGCAACATTATTTTTTCTATAATCTATCTATAGTAACTTTAATATTACTATAGAGATAGATAGATAGATAGATTCAGAATAAATATAATTAAGAAAGTATGAGATGGGTACGTAGTAGGAGTACTACTACTTTGTATGGGGGTTGTTGGGAATTGGAGTAAAAAAGTCAGAGAGTGTGTGTGTGTTTTTGCGCGGTGCAGATCTGAAGGTCTCAATGCTATGGACGGTGGAGGGCCGGTTTTGTAATGTTCCCTTTAAGAATGACCAATGCTTCAATCTTGGTTCTTATTATCTCGTTACTCTCTATCTTACTGCATTTCACGAGATAAATTACACTGCAAAATTCCTTCCCCCTTGCCCCTTGGATTTACAACTATAAACTTTGAAACCTCCGAGGCCACTTCATATAAGAAAACTAGATTGTTTACACAAAACTTGAGGCACCTAACTGGAAATAAATCTAATCTATCACCAAAAATAGATACTATTTTTATAGTTTTTACTTTTTAGTTTTTACCATCCACCTACCCAGTAGATACACAACACGTCTTGTTTACAGTGTTTAACATATGCTTTGATCTAATGGATTCTTTCTGCCTTGACCCAATGGACTTTCTTTTCTATTGATGAATATTATGTTAATATAAATATATTAATATAAATATAAATATGAACTTTTAACCTAGGATTGAGGTTGTCCAATTCATCGATAAAAAAAAAACATCAAAAAAAAAATATGAACTTTTATGATTTAATCCATTTTTAAAAAAAAATTTGTTCCCTCATCAAATGTATGATTCTAGCTTTCTTAATGTTAGGAGAAGCGACAACAGTCAGCAAGTTATCAAATATTAAACCCCATACCTCGAGATAAAATAAAATCAGCTATGTAAATAAAAATTAGATGAGTGGTATTAAAAAAATGGATTGAGAGGTCATGGGGCACCTTGAGCAATGTACAAAAAAGGAGAAAGGTACCCATCACCAGTAGCACCAGAAGGCAAGACCATCCATTATATGTAGAGACCATGACATGTGGGAAATTATGGATGAGTGCGGCATCCTAAACAGGCAATGAACTGGTCCAGTTATTAAACATCTCATATTCTATAGGAATGTGGCCCAAAGAATAAAATTAAATTACGACTGCTTGGTAACAACTAAACAAATGTTTCTCAATTATTAAGTGCAGTGGGTCACTCACAAATATTTCAGGGTATTCAATTCCTAGCTGTATAACGAAGTAAATTAGATATTTGACATTATTTGAAAATATAATCATAATAAATTTTATGAGTTGGAAAAGATAAACAGAACCCAAAAGGGTATTGTCTCAGACATGAAACTTGCTTCTACTGTTTGATAAGTCTAATAATAAATTGAAAATGACAATTCCCTCGGGACGGATGTAAGGGGGGCAGTGACCTTGGACTTTCAGAATTTTATATATAATATAAGATGCATTATGAATTTGGAATTGACCAAATGGTTTAGTGGATGACTACCATGCCTTTTTATATTTGGGACTGGTTCGAATCCCATTAATAATGTGTCTCCCTCCCATAATTTTTATTTGTTTACATTTTTTTTTATTTTTTTGACACTTACATCTATTGTAGGTTACATACAAAAATAATTTAATTTCTATAACAATTCTTATTTATATATTGTAATTATTTATTAGTATAAATATATTTTACCAACAAAAAAAAATTTAATTTATACTTTTTAATTATTTATTAGTACGAATATATTTTACATATCTTATTCATTAATTTGTTTTAAATGTATATATCAAAAGTATTTGAGTAAGTCTATATCTTCACAAAAGAAAAATTGATCTATATATATAATTATATGTAAGAAAATCAAAAATTTTAATATAAATATTGGTTTAAGTATACTTTTAGTAATAATTAATATTACAATATAAATTTATTATTTTTAATAAAACTTTTTTATTTTGATATAACACTTATTAATAAAATTTTTATTATAATTAATCAAAATAAAACATTAATCTTAATTATTATATAATTCACCATATAATATTTGATTATACAACAAAAATTTTTTTTGATTATATAAACAAATTTCCGACCCCCTCATAAGATTTCTAGATCTGTCCCTGCCCCTCCTTCCCTAAAATATAAGTTTATGCCCAAACAAACAATTCTTATTTTACTCTTTTTATTTTATTATTATTCTTTTTCAACAAATGAGCTTAACATATGTCGAGAAAAAAAAAAATTCAAATAGATCAACACCACTCTACTCTTGGTAACTCTTAGACGACTTGTTAATAATATCCGATACACTTGATTATTTTAAAGACCTTTTTGTTCTTTTTCTTCCAAATGACATCAAAAAACTCAATCAACCACTTTTTGCGTTCTTAAATATAAATACCTCTCAGTTTTTGGTGTGTTTTTTAGGTATACAGAGTTTTCAGTGTTTAACAAAAATATATACCTTAACGAAAAATAATATTTCATGTAATAAAGATTGGTTGCATCGAATATTTCTTTCGTTGGTGATACCGTGATAGTTATGATTTAGACATAAATTTAAAAATAATTCCTTAATAGGTGAAGTCTTAAAAGTATCTTACTGCCCACATTTCATTTTATTTTCCCTTTTATAAAGAAAAAATTATGTAAAAGTCTCACTAATGAGTTGTTCAAAACCAAAAACAACATCAAATCAAAGAAGGTTTGAAACGAGTCATCCAGCAAGTGTTCCTGTTAGAACCCTGTTGAGCCATATTTAAAACAATAATTTGTATTGTCAATGTTAGGAACTATATCATACAAGTTAGGCGCATAATTCACGTGGCAATGTCATTCTATTAATCACAACAATTTGATGTGCAAAATATTTCTTGAACCTAAATAAATGAAAATTATTTCTTACCTACCATCCCATTCCCATCTGTCCAGAATATCGAAAATTAAATCACATTTTAAGGCTATCAGGTATCTCACTTTCTATTCCCCATCGAGTGAAACCACTTTAAATGGACCAAATTTTTTTTATGGTACGATATGACGTATTCCATCACACACCTTTTGTTTTTCTGGAGCATGCATATTTCTTTCCAAAAATTGAAACGTAGTGCAACATCAGATGATTTTTTTTTTCCTTTCTATTCACTGATATACTGTCCAAAAACAAATTCACTGTTATATGCATTTGAAAAGAATTTTGGTTAATTTTATTTGAGCAAGTATATTTTTTTTTTAAAAAAGGAAAAATCATATTTGTCGTAGCTTAATTAATTTGATAAGATTGAATCATGCTTACTTGTAAAAAAAAAAATTAACTATCAATACTGAAGATGTTGGTATAGAAGACACATTAAAATTGTGGGTCACAACTCACAACACATATATTTTATATACAAATATAAATTACTCGGTGATTGATTTTTTATTTTTACATCAAGGAGAAGAAAAGAAAAAGGCATTTTGGTCATTGATTTTTGAATGCACACATAAGATTTTTGGATAAAATTTTAACGGAAATACTACATGTAATATTTTATGTGCTGATATTTACATTTTTTTATGTTAAAAATTATATAGTGATATACTTAGATTAATTCTAATGTTCTTTAACCAGAATTATAAAATTTGCAATCAAATTTAATTTCATATTAGAAATGATAATAGTGAAATGACTGCGACCTTAAACAGCGACCGGTACCTGGCGGTTAATATGTAATTCTGCATGTATAACTAACCGGATTGAACTAATAAATCTCAAACGCTTCGTTTGCCTTTTAAGTTTTAACTAAAGCGAAGCACGGTAGAGGCACGGGAAACCAGCGATCTCATCATCATATATCGAATTTATAATGCCTGTAAGTCACGCTTTTATTATGGATCTACTAATACAAATATCAATATTTTGTTTTCAGTTAAATTCACATTATATCATAATAATAATAAGCACTGTTAATTTATGATGATTATGATTTCTGAGTTGCAATTCAGATTAGGAACTTCAAAGAGGTAGACCCTCCAAGCCATTTCAGATACTTAGCCGGAGCTGCCGTAATGATGATCGGAGTCGTATTACCTTTCGCCTGCTTCATGTTCCGTCAGAAGCGCCTCCCTTCCTCTTCTGAATACTCCAAACAGACGTACGTTATTTCCAATGAACACTTCTTGTCGTTTACTCCTCATATTTTAATTTACTTTTAGAGACAAAATTCCGGTAAAATAGGATAATATATACTGTATTCAAATTTAAAAATATTGGAGTTTGGAAGATACTGAATTATGAGATGTGTCATGTGTGGCTGGCTCAGGCCTCAGTGGCTAACAACGTTGACGTGCTGTGTTGCCATTCCAGGAACAAAGTTTTGGTCTAAAGGGAGATGATGATGAAGAAATATTGAAATTAGGCAGCTCCGATTTAATGGACTTTGGATTTATCACAACTTTTCTTTCTTTTGAGGTGACTCTTGACTCTTGAGTCACGAGAGCTTTATTACATGTAGATTAAGTTGGTCAGTTATAAATGCTAATGCCAAATTTCCCAGTGGTTTTGTTTTGACACCGGATTATGAACTTGGCGGCTTTGTCCGGATTTTACTATTATATATTTCAACATTGTGTCTCTTGCTCGCAATTTTGGTGGATTTTACACGAAATAAAAATAATTGAATTTCCTTTTGGATGATATATTTATTTTGATAGGGCAGTTGGGATTAAGCTCCATCGAGTAACTACACTTGCGCTTCACAAATCCCTCAGAAAAACAAGTTCTTGAATATACAATGAATTTAGACCCATGAAGGAAAATAAAAAGAATACATATGAAATTTAGTTGAAATAAGTCAATAACAAATCGTTTATAACTTAACTAAATGACTTTGGGTTGAAATATTAGAAATAGTCTTTTTTTTTTTACATATCTATACTATATATAATCTATATCTACTAGTGATATAATCTACACTATATTAAATTATCGTATATGCATTTAGCTATTACAATAGTCAGTTCCAATATTAGATTTTGATAATTTTATTTTTTGATATATTTTTTTAGAATATTTTGTTACAAAAAACATTAAAGTATCATATCTATGCATTTAGCTATTACAATAGTTAGTTAGTTCCAACAATGCTTTTTACATGTTAAAATCATTAAAAATGAAATTCTCCACCACCATTCGTTGCTCTTCTCACGTCTTGTCACTGATTCTCCCCTTAACTCCAATCTTAAAAGTGTACCATCCACAGGAATAACCTCAAGAAAAATTATATTTGATCCAATTGATTATGTACCAATACAAAATGGTATAAATTAAGTGTTTTAATTTCAAATAGCTGTTACCAGTTACCAGACATAACAGATCACCATCAATAGATCTGGAACCTTCTTTAGTTCTTTTAGTGGATTGAGAATTGGGAGCTCAGAAGTTAACAGTGTCACTGATTAGATATAGAACACATCCAAACTAGGCAGATTAACTTTCTCTTCAAAATGGAGTTGGTCAATAAATATAATCAAATTCACAAAAATTAACTAGTTATGAACTATGCCACCTCCCTAGAGCCTCACCAACACGAATTCTGTCCCCAGGTTTGACACAGAATTTGAACTCCTCTGATGAATCGTCCTCATGGACAAGTTTTGAAATTGGAGCTTGAAAGACGAGAACAACTGTCGATCCCATGTTGAAAGCAGCAAACTGAGAATCAGAAATGCAGTGAACTACATACCAAATCTATCTAATAGCTCTCAACTCACAAGGAGTGCAAGTGCCATAAACAAAAAGGAATCAAAATTCAAAAGCACCTCTCTATAATCTGTCTAATTATATACAATTTGCAGTTTAATATTATTTAAATTTGACCTTGAATCAAAGCACATAAATTCTAAGAGACTATTATATCAACAACTAACCTCATCTCCTTTCTTGAGGATCCTACCAATACTTTCATTTTCATTTATGTAAAGCCGTTCATCAGGAGGTTCTGAAGGTAGCAACTTCTTTTTTGGCTTGTTGGTATGAAGTTCAGGCTCGATGAAAAGCTGCCGTATTTAATGAACAAAGCCAATCAATAACAGGACAATAGTAACAGAAAACGCAAACACTTTCTAACATCCTTGGTAACGAACTTGCCGGAAGTTTCTCATTGTAGTAGAATGTTATAGTATAATTACATCCTTAACGAACTATAGACACACCTCTATTGACCCAATATTTGTGGCACCAATTGCAGCAAGTGCCATAAACCCTTCCTTCCAGAGACCTTCAAGAACAACCTGTAAATTTTATAAAGAGTCAGTTGGTGATCAATTATTTCATAACTCAGAAGGGTGAAGAAGGTTACTCATGGTTAGAAGTGCATAAGTAAATAAAAAGGGGCAAATGACAAAATTAGGAAAATTCAAAAGTTTATAAGAGTAATGAAAATACAAATAAAGATCACGCCAGTCCTCCCGGGAACAAAACAATAATTTGATTATCGCTATAGAATGAGTGCCTCACACTCCCAGACCAACTGGAACAGCTCCTAGCTTCTTTATCCCCATGAAAAATATGTTCATTTTCAAGAGCAAGTCTTTCTATGTAAAGTTGACTCAGTCAGTGAAAGTGGGATGGGATTAAGGTAGAAAGTTCCAAGTTCAATTTAAATTAGATATAAATTACCCTCTCATTCTCAATATAGAGGTTTCTAATTGTTCTTGTAGCTCTTTCATTCAATGGATAAAGACGGCCTGCAAAATAAGTAACAAATTATTTAATAACAAACTAATTATTAATAACTCAGTGCACCACATGGTAACCAACAAATGCAAAACTTGAAAATCGACAATACTACTACATTATATTTGCTTCCTAGTTCCAATAGTTATTTTAATTGTATACACATGGAAGAGATAGTTTTCATTTGCAGAGCTTATTGAAACATGAACCACACATTAAGGTGGAAAAAAAAAAGAAGAAAATTATGAAACAAAATGCCTCATATGCCTCAACAATCCCTCTATATGTTCACTTCAGGGTGCAGGTGGCCCTTTCCCTATCCATCCTAAGGTTGCTCCCTTCCAAGCTAAAACAGATTAACACTAGGTGTTATTCTCAAGTTAGAATGTACGATTTGCCTGAGATGTTTACCAGAAAAATGTCTGCGAACAAGAATGTTCCAGTCAGCTGGGGAATGTATCCGATGGTAATCACCAGGCTTTAAGTAAATCACACAGTAAAAGAGACCTCTCTTTGGGCTGCAATAGAAAATTTTTTGTTGTGTCAATCATTACCTTCTCTATTGTAGTAAAATAAATAGCAGATACATTGATTTTGGAGGTTCAGAGATCATCAATACAAAACAGGTATTTGCATTTGAGGTTGACATAGTTGCATTTTTGGTAACAGACCTAATATATACCAAAATGAAATACAGACATCTGAACCAAGCAAGCAACAGAGACCTTTGTGATTGTATAATAGTAATAAGAACCAGACAGACAGGGAAGCACAATTTCTTTCTCGAAAATATACATGACTTTCATTCCACTAAGAAACCACTAATAAAACCTAGAATTATTATCCAGGTTTTGAAGATGAAGTTCTCCTTTATACACACAGTAACTTAGTACTTTAAGTTAACAAGAGCACCTTCAAATTAGCTACTTCAGAAAAAAAAGTTAACTAAACTATAGAAAACAAAAATGAATAATTATTTGACTGAAAGGTTTTAATATATTCTCACGCTCCTCATCTTTTGTTATCAACTGGACCTGATTTCAGTTACAGATATTGCTAAATCAGAAGTTTCTACTATTTGAAGAAATCCTTTAATGGAAAGGTCACATATATATCATGAATAGAGAACTAGTAGTATCTGAACGAAGGACATTTAGGGCCCAATTTGAATGGGATGTACAAACAAATATGAATAACTGGGTTTGTTCAACTTAATCAAGTGAAAATGAAAATACATTTTACAATCATGTGAAGTCATAGAGATTCTGAGATATACAGACAGAAGATGAATTACCACGATGTAGGGTCCCAGACCTTTGGAGAAGCTAATGAAATTTTCCACCACGATTTCTTGCTCTTCTCAGGTGTTGTCATTGATTCGCTATGCTCCTCTTGCACCTCACTATCAGCTTTTGTTGGAAGGAAGGGGCTTGCACCAAGAAGAGAAAATGCAGAGTATGAAAACCCTTTAACTTGTTCAATCATTGCCCCAGCTCCCATTAACTCCCCGAATCTTAAAACTGTACCATCAACAGGACTAACCTGAAGAAAAAGTATTTGGTCCAATTGATTATGTACCATTACAAAATGGTATAAATGGAAAGTTTAAATTTCAAATAGCTGTTACCAGTTACCAGACATAACGGATCATCATCGATAGGTCTGGAACCTTCTTTCAAAGTGCGAACAAAAAAATCCCTTAAAGAGGCATACTTGTCTAGAGGCAAAGCAGCTTCTTCTAAATCTGACATGTCAACAAGAATAAGGATCATCTTTACACCGGTAATCAGATCATTGTTTATCAAGAACAATTTGTGACAGTTCCATTGCATGAAAGCTATAGTAGCATAATATAGCAGAATAGCAAAAATAAAGACAAATGAAAAAAAAAATCATACCTGAATGGAATGCCTGAGCCCAAGCTCTATAGACATGTGGCCTTAACCACACAGGAATTTCCTAAAAAAAAGTTGCTGAATATGTAAAAGATCATACAATGATATAATACACGGTATACACAAGACTGTCTACAATATGCAGAACTTAAATAATTTAAACTCAAGCAGGTTGATGTAAAAGTACACTTTGAAAGTCTTTGAGAAGACATGCAACATACTTTTATGTTCTTGTACTTTTTTCATTTTAAGATTTTTGCACATTAAAGTAAAAATACAGCTCACAAGTCACAACCCATTGAATATATATGATTAAGAAATAAGACATCAAAGGCATATAAGTTGAGTTCTTACCAAGCTTGTCAGGTATCCCCAACATCTAGAAATTGAACGCAGGGGCAATAATCTCAAAAATGTCGCCTATTCATGACATAGGGCACATGTCAAATAACCAAAATTAAATTAATTGCATTGACAAACATTTATTTTCCCTTTCTAGGAAGGTGGATAACAGCCAGAAAGTGAAAAAAGATACCTTTACGTCAGGTTGGAACTCAATCTCAATTCCTTTATCACGCATCTCTTCAGTCTGGCACAAGGGCATCGAAACCAGAATCCACAAATCAGATTATAGGATCATTTAATCGAGCAAGAAGATAACACAAATGTAGAATCCAATAATGAAGCTAAACATGTGAATAATAAGTGTGCACCTTCTTGTCATCATACATTCTGCGGGCATGGAGAACACCAAGCATGAGAATGGTAGCTACTGTTGCACCAGGTACAAGATAAGAATCCCCTGCACATCCACACAGCAATAAGCTCAAAGCTTAGGAGTTTGCACATCGTAACAATCACAATAAAATTCAGATAGTTGGAGAAGCAACAACAGACCTTGAGAATTTCCACTTCCGCCATTGATGGAAGCTCGAGTTTGAAACCTTTTTGAGAAGGAAGTGAAGGAGGAAGGAGTGTGGTTAAGGAATCGAGTATGGCGAGGGAGCAGAGGGAACCTGTGCGAAACCCTATACTTCATATCTGTAGTTAGTTGAGGTGAATAGTGCGACCTGAGCTGAGAGCCTGAGATGTGATGGTCTGTTTATGCTTCAACGACTGCAACACAATAAGTTGCGGCGCTAAAAGGAGTCCCTGAGTCAATACCGGAGAATAGAAAAGACGTCATTATTATCTATACAAAATTTGATGGTTTCCATATTTACACTGGGATTGAAGTGTCGTTTCTCTCTACAAACAACAATCTACATTAAGCGTGAGGATTACGTTTTAGGTTTTAGTGTAAATGTAAACTGTAAGGCCTCACCCTAAGATTTATTTTATTTATTGTTTACTGAGAAAAGCTAGAGAGCCAGGCAGCCTAGGGATTTTTTTTAAAAATAAATAAAAAAAATTCAAAATTTACAATTAAGCGCGGCCACAAGAATTTACGAAAATAAGCCCTCTTTAGTTATCTCGGGCTCTGTGGTCCCGGAATACAGTTTACACATATCTCGAGTTCACTAAGCCCGAGATAGCCCCTTTCATGTCTGATTCAACGTATCTCAGGTTCTCAGAGCCCGAGATACTATCTCGGGACCACTGAGCCTGAGATAGGGTTCGAATACATCTATAAAAAGAGCACAAGAGCCACCTCAAAGCATTCAATCCTCCCATACTCTCTCCCACTTCCAAAAAAGAAAAAGAATGAATGTTAATGATTTCGTGGTTGTTACTCTCTATCCAAATGGAGAGATGAGGCGCGACAGAGATGGCATCTGGTTCCGATCCCCCACTCTACTAGTGTTCCAAATGTATCCCGTTGTTGCCCTAGAGGAGCTGAAATCAATCATCCTGCGCAACATGGGGTCACCTCCTGCGCCGCCACCCATCATACCAAGTCTTTAGTCTCGTGGGCCACCATACATCATCCCTTCTAGCTATGCTTCTCATGAACCTAGTCACGTCCACTGGATGTCTTGGAACTGGCTGCTCCCCACCGTACTACCTGATGACTCGGTCAATGTGATTCATCCCCACATAGTTGAAGCACACCACAAACACAGCTGAACGCCATGTGTGTACCTCGGGCTGTGAACGCATCCAATCAGGAATAAGCGCCTGCATCCCAGGAGTATCATACGGAGTCCAACGAATCTGGCCACATAGAAATATGTTATTGCATCAAAAGTATAACATATTGAATAATATAAACAAGAATGCTTAATCGTATACACATACCTCATCCCAAGTGAGTCTGTCTATCCTAGCACGCCACCGCAGCAGACGTCCCTCCTGTACATCCCGGGCTCCCTGCCGAGCTCCAATGAGCCCGTTCAACGTTTCAAAGATTAACCACACATGTGTATGAAAAAAAATTGAAATATAACTGACACAAATGCATATTTACATACCTCTCAGCCAACGGCCACACATCTACTACCAACTCAGGGGGGCACATGCCGGGAAATCTGTGGTAGATCACCGACAATATCAGCGGAACACATCCGGCAATATCCGTAGTATTCTTTTCTGAAGCACTGCAGAGTGATCTGTACGTCCAAGCAAGTACAGCACTCCCCCAGGAAAGTCGGGCACACGCGGTGAAGTCCCTCAGCAACGAGAGCCATCGAATGCGAACCAAGTTGCCGGACTTATCCGGCATGAGGTACCCACTAATGAAGAACATGATGTAGCATCTGGTGTACTGATGCAGCGTGTCGGGATCGGCCTCTAATGGAATGTGCTGCAATCTCTCCCGTAGCCACACCATCTTAATGGCAAAGGACTCCTTCTGTTGGTTGGGCAGAACAAGTGGGCGTGCACCTAGGTACTGTTCTACCATGTCCCACGGCTGCTGCTGATAATGCTCCTGAAAATCCCGCATACACCCTCCAACAGGATCCCTATCTGTACGAAGACCAAGGTGGTATGTCACATCCTGCAGCGTGATAGTGCACTCACACCACAGGAGGCAGAACGTATGCGTCTCCGGCCGCCAACGCTCCACAAATGCTGACAAGAGTGGAGCGTCGAAGGCGAAGTCCCGCAGCTGGATGACGTACCCGAAACCGGCCTCTATGATAAACGGCATCAGCTGCTCCGGAACAAGCATAAGGAAGGAACAACGCCTGGGCAATAAGACTTTCTCTCTCTACAACAATTTAACAATATTTTATATTAAATCTACTTATTTCTGTTACTGATATAAATACTTTTTACTAAAAAAATTACAAAAAATTGTTAAACTATTAGGATTTCCTAATTAAGAAATTATGTTATAGAGATAATGCTAAATTAATTATCATGCACCTTATCCTAAACAAAATATTGTTGATTATATCAAATAAGTATAAAAATTAATTGAATAATTAATTAACAGGTTACTAAATTAATATATAAAAAAATACATGCTAAACTAAGTAGTTTACCCTAAACATAATTAATTAGTATACATAATTATGCTAAATTATGTAACGTAAATATTACCATAAACTAACATGTAATACATTAAGTCAACATTTATTGCCCTAGTCTAATATTACCTACATTCATCGTAATTATACAACATAATTGAAAATATAAAACTTTTAGGAAGCGAAACACCAACCAGGGCGCCTACGATGTGATACTCGCGGTTGAGCCGCGACAAACTCTCGACAGCCTGTGGGGCTTCCCTAGCCGGTGCGCCTTGGCCTGCTTCCTCGGCCGGTTCGGGAGCATGCTCTGCTCATGCGGCTCTTCTGGAGCGTCCCCAATGAGCCATTCTATCACACAACACTAAGGAATGAAAGAGAGTGCCTAGAAAGGAAAATATGGAAGAGAGAGAGGAGAAATGAGTGAATTACGGGTATGTCTGCCTTTTTATAGGCGCAGACCCTATCTCGAGCTCAATGGTCTCGAGATAGTATCTCGGGCTCTGAGAACCCGAGATACGTTGAATCAGACATGAAAGGGGCTATATCGGGCTCAGTGAACCCGAGATACGTGTAAACTGTATTTCGGGACCACTGAGCCCCAGATAAGTAAAAGGGACTTATTTACGTAAATTCTTGTGGCCGCGTCTATAATTGTAAATTTTGAATTTTTTATTTATTTTAAAAAAATCCTCAGATTTAATTTAACCATCGATCCAATTTCATTTATTAAATACTCCATTGCATTACATGTTTTTAACTAACACATTTTAATAACGATGGTTAACTGCGGGCCAAAAAACAAAAACAATAAGTATAGATAATAAATAATTTTTTAACCACTAATGTACATTTATAATGGAAATTATAGAATATCTAAAACCTAAAACATCCTCAGCCAATCTTATATTTTTTAGAAACAGAACATCCAAACTTAAAAATACAACAACCAATTTAAATTGTTGGCTATATTAGCTGAATTTTTATTGATTGTTTAACATGGTTGAAACAAAAAATACACTGATTATCTAATATTGCTCTTATTTTATATCTCAGTTTTCAACAAAATTTAATTGATAAATTTTTATTTTTAAACTGTTATGTATTTATTAGATGAAAATAAAGATTAATTTATCTACTTTTATTAAATTTCAAATGAGTATTAATTTGTTTAATAAAGTAAAAATTAATTTAATAATTAAAATTTGTTAAAAACTAGTCACTAACAATAAAATAATGCTACGAAACCAACGTTAAGAAACTCATTAAGGAGCCAATTAGATGAATTATCATCCATAACTTATATATTAATAATTATCCAAAATTTATATCAGTTATCATCCGTAATTTATATTGGTAATATTACGTTGCCTCTCTATCAAATTAATTTAATAAAATTTGAAGAGGGCACCAATAATAAAACGTCCCATTATAAAATTTATAAGTGTTGCGAGATAAAGTTCCCGCTAATTAACTCGCTGCGTCTCCTTCAGGCTTCAGCCCCGCATACAGCGTGATCATCGACGCTACTATAATATAAGTATCATTTGGGAAGGCGCGGACAGCAGAGTTTGCTAAAATTTGGAAGCACGCAATGGAAGACGCCACTGGAGAGGGTTCCAGCTTCGTGATCGGTATCATCGAAAATAGAGCCAAAGAGGTTACGATATTCGATTCTCTCTCAAGCATTCTTTTCGTGTTTTACTCCTTCTCCAACTTCTCTAATCGGTTTATTCCTTTATCCCGATCGATCATTGCTCGTTTTTTTTTTCTTAATATATATTTGTACTGGTTGATTATTCGAAGGTTATATAAGCTCCAGGACAATAAACTGTGGTTTTTACTGTTCTTGTTCATTGATCTAGATTCTAGATCTGCGCGTCAATAGGAATCTCAAACAAGGAATAGTTTGGACGACAAATGTAAATTTGATTTTCAGTTCGCAATGTCAATGAAATGAAGCAGTATAGTTGTTTTAGGATATGATTTGTGTTATTTGAGCTGTAATTCGTCTTAATTGAATATATTCCACTTTTGCTTAATTTTGTATTCATAGTTCTAAGTGAATATCTGTACTATAACTAACCAGTCACGATTAATGTACCTTATTTGGTGATCAACTTCAGAGGATTTTACCTGCTTTAATTATTCAACTGTGCAGCTAGTTCACTGATTCGCGCTGAATCACCGTATTTGCTACAAGCGATATGTTTGTCATTTTTTCGTATTTTTCCCTTTCCTAGATATTTAATTTTTTGACGCTTAAACATCTTCTAATTACCAAGTTTGCAGTATCTCGACTACTTATCCAATGCAGCTCTTCTCCTTTCATCTTCACGCTTGTAGTTTTGTAGTATTCCAATATAGCATCATTACAAATTTAAATTGAGAATTGGATTTTATATAGTTTGATGCAGAAATTCAACATTCATCTCCTTTATTTTCAAAATGAACTTATAGTTCAAACATCAAGGACATTCGGCAATCAATTCGAAGGGATTTTACTACTATTATTATTATTGGAAGTTATTTAATTTGTTCGTAAGGGCCGAATGACTTTCTGTAGACATTTTTGTATTTTCTCTGGCTAATTCAAGGAGCAGATATCGGGTAAATGAGATTTATATTGCCTAACTGGAACAAAATAATCTATGACAGGTTGGACTAGCTGCTCTTGATTTAAGGTCCGCTTCCTTGCATCTATCTCAATATATTGAAACTAGCAGTTCATATCAAAACACAAAGACGTTGCTGCATTTCTATGATCCCATTGTGATCATTATTCCTCCAAACAAGTTAGCATCCAATTCCGCAGCTGCAGTTACAGAATTGGTTGATAGATTTTATGCATCAGTCAAAAAGGTAATCTGTCGAGTCTCAAGGGAATAATACATGAAAAAAGAGTCCACATTGGGGCCAACATCTGAAAAAGCGTTCTATAAGGCCTTACACTCTCATTATATTAGCTAGTTTTTGTGGGGATGATTTTTTCCAAAGTCTTGTAGCTCATTACAATTTCTCTCACTACATCCTTTTCCCTATTGTTCTTTGAATGAAAAACAATGTTGTTGACATCTGTGTAGTACAAGGTTTATTTTATGATGAGTTCTTTAATATGCAGGTAATTTCGCCCCGTGGTTGTTTCGATGACACAAAGGTATTCATACATAGTTTGTCCCTTCAGTTGATTCAAGATTTAGGATGTTGTAACAACTTTTTTTTCTGGTAAATCCCACTGAACCTTTGTTTTATAGGGTGCTATCTTAGTAAAGAACCTAGCTGCTAAGGAGCCTTCAGCACTTGGTCTGGACACATATTACAAGCAGTATTATCTTTGCTTGGCTGCTGCTGCTGCCACTATTAAGTGGTATTCCCAATACTCAGTCTATTTAAATCACGGCATTCCTGTTAGTGTCGTCTAAAACCTGGATATTTTAAATTGTTTTTCTTGACCTTGAAGTTTGAGTTTTTCATGTATAATTCTCTCTTAGTTCTACTGGACTAGTCATCTCTTTTATTAGAGTTAATATTTTTGAAAGGTTACAAACACTAACATCCATATGTTTATGTAAGTATTAATCGTCATTTTCCTACTGTTTGATTGCCTGCAATCAAATTTTGACTGTACATGCATAGGATGGAAGCAGAAAAAGGGGTCGTTGTTACAAATCACTCGTTATCGGTATGTGTTCTGTTAAACATTGGTGTTCCTTCAATTAATTCTTTCTTGTTTCAATTAATTTGAAGTCAATATTGCTTATCTTATCACTGACATTCCCTGAATCTTGATAAAAAATTGGATAGGTCACTTACCTATACAACTTTATAGTTTGCACTTCAACTCTGAACAACAATAATGCTTAACGTTGTGAAGCTTAGATGGGAAATTGTATAGGTCACTTACCTATACAACTTCATAGTTTGAACTTCAACTCTTACATACTTGAAGTCTCCTGCGGATCTTAACATTATAAACTTCTGTTTATTGCCATTCATTGGGTTGTTAATGTTCTTTAAGCCTGTGATCAATGTCAAAGCTCTAATACTTTAACCAGAGAACTCCCATATTTATTTTTGTATTGATTTATTCTGCAACTAATGTTTCCTGGGCTCAATACTGCTTATTTTGTTCTTCAATGCATTTCATTATCTCAGGTCACCTTTAATGGATCGTTTGATCACATGAATATTGATGCAACCAGGTAAGCGTGCCTACTTTTCTGAGGGGATAACTACTTACTGGGGGATACTTCTCTATTTTATTTATTTATTTTTACGTGGACAATAAGTCAAAACTGACTCTATGCTCAACAGGAATAGACATAAAAAAAGGATACAAATTGTATTGGGCCAAATTAAAATTTTCCAGAGGCTAAATGCTGCTTATTTCGTGTCATTGTTTTTCTTCCCTTTTTTTCTTTTTGTAATTTGCCTACTTTCTTGTTAATGACTGATGCTGTTCTTTTCACTTTTCACTTTTCCTGTATTCAGTTTATTCATTTATTGTTGCTTGCATTTCACTGAAACTCTTTTACATTTTGTGGATCATATTTCGATTATTACTTGTGATTTGAAAGTGATAATTATTTTGATACTTTGTGATACCGTAAGAAAGCACTCTCATTCTCTCAATAATCACCAGGAACCAATTCTTATATGTTAAATTGAACAACAAATGTATCGTGCTCCTGAAATTAAATTATTAAGTCATATTGTGATCTACAAATATGCGATGAAGTCGCCGTTAACTACTTTGTGTTAACGGATAACACTGTTAGCCCCTTTGGATTAAAAAGCAGGATACATTTTTTTTAGCAAAATATTGATATGGCATCTGTTTAGTTCATGCTAATGGATTTTGTGGCTAAAATACAATGGCAGTGTTCAAAATTTGGAAATTATTGAGCCATTTCACTCTGCCTTATTGGGAACTAGCAACAAGAAGAGAAGTCTGTTTCACATGCTAAAGACAACTAAAACTATTGGAGGGTATGTGGTGGTCAACACTACTTTCCTGTTTCCTGATGTAGAAGATACAGTTTGACATTGTATTTGCACCTCCAGGACTAGGCTCCTCCGTGCCAATCTGTTGCAGCCACTAAAAGACATTGAAACAATCAATGCTCGTCTTGATTGCCTAGTTAGTATCTATCACATTGATTCAAGATAATGTTTTGACTTTTGAGCCTTATGAACATGAGTTAAATTTGCTCATTTTCCTAGTCTTTCAATTTGCCATATTTTTTTCTGCTTTAAATCGTCTTATTTGTGCCTCTTTCAAAGCTCACCCTTGTTATAAATTTCAGTTTGATGATATCCTAAATTCCCGGTGCTCGTGCTGAAAATTAGTTACTTAAACTACTTCACCACTCATAATTTTATGCTGATTTGCTTTTTTAAGTTTGAGAGCAACCTTACAGTGATTTAACAGTATTCCTATAATATTTATATTATGTCTTCTAATATTTCATTGTAGGATGAATTAATGAGCAACGAACAACTATTCTTTGGTCTCTGTCAAGTTTTGCGTAAATTTCCTAAAGAGACTGGTAAGTATTGCAGGATGAATTGATCATAAACAACAAACTGATGAATGGTTTTAGTTTGATAAGTTTTATACAGCTTCGTAATAATACAGAACTGTATGCTTTTCTTAATTTAGATAGGGTATTATGCCATTTCTGCTTTAAGCCAAAGAAAGTTACAAATGAGGCCTTGGCAGTTGATCATGCTAAAAAGAGTCAAGTTCTAGTATCGAGTGTTATTCTCCTTAAAACTGCCTTGGATGCCCTTCCTCTACTATCAAAGGTACCTCTATCCCATACACAATCACAAATCAGAATAAACATTCCCGTAATAAGCAATTAGGGAGAAAAAAGGGAGCTAATAGATGATTGGATCTTTTCTTCTGCAAAATATAACAGGTGCTTAAGGATGTCAAAAGTTTACTTCTTTCAAATATCTACAAGTCAGTTTGTGAAAATGAGAAATATGATCTTATTAAGACAAGGTATATGCTAAAGTTCCCCTCTGAGTATATAAGCATTAGGTATATCTTCCTACTATGAAAATTCATTCAAGCAGAGGGAATACCAACAACCTATATTGCTTAATCAGCAAAAATGTAAAAGAGAAATGCTACATGTATGTAAGTTTTCTTTGTCAACCAAGTTAGACAATAGAAGTGAGTGGGTGAATGTGAATGATAACAATGGTTTTTGTAGAAGTTGGACCAACTTTGTTAGGCTTGGTTGACAAAAGACTTGTACTTGTAACATCGCTCAATGTAAAATAGCTCCCGAGTAATAGGACAACTTAATGCAGTGTACGTACACAATAACAGTATGACAATATGGCATATGCTATTTTTAATGTAAAATATTTGCTGACTGATATGTTGATTCACCAAAATAAAATATATATAAAAATTTTAAAAAAAAAAATTTAAAAAAACTCCTTATATTGCATACACGTTCCCTCAGCCAACCACTTTTCAACTAAGGATTTTTTCCCTCAGGATAGGGGAGGTTATTGATGAAGACGTGCTTCATGCCCGTGTTCCTTTTGTTGCTTGCACTCAGCAATGCTTTGCTGTTAAGGCTGGAATTGATGGTCTCTTGGATATTTCGCGAAGATCATTCTGTGATACCAGTGAAGGTTTATAAATCTGCCTTGGGTGTGATCTCCCTGCTTCCAATTTCTTTCTTGTGCATGGGTTTAATCTTTCTTCGAATGAAGCATTACCATGTACCATATGAGACTTTTCTAAAGCACTTGGTGTTATATTCATAGCTATCCACAATCTTGCAAACAAGTATCGAGAGGATTTCAATTTGCCAAATTTAAAGCTCTCCTACAAAAACAGGCAGGGATTCCACTTTGTTATACCACAGAAGAACATTCAAGGAAAACTTCCTAACAAGTTCATTCAGGTTAGAGATTTCTTTTTGGTATGTTATCAATATCCTTTTATTTATTGTGTTCCCTGAACCTAGCTTCTGCCGGCTGTATTAGGTTGTAAAACATGGGAACAAAATTCATTGCTCAACTTTGGAACTAGCATCTGTGGGTAACTAGCTTTAACCTGTGAATTGTATTACAATTACATCTAACTGATAAAAAAAAAAAAAGATACATTTATCGTTCCTACAAATGCGGTAACATAACATACAGTGCAGATTTTATGTGAAATTACCACACTAAGATGTTACCTTCCCTAGAAGCTTGACTCGGCTCATTAAAAGACTACGGTTCATTCATTGTGGTGAAACTTGCAGTTGAATGCTAGGAATAAATCTGCAGCTGCAGAATGCTATACCAGAACAGAGATTTGCCTTGAAGGTAGTTTTTCCAACTTACTGAGGGCACTAGCTAATGCAAACTTTCATAAGATTGGCATATTTATTCTTTATTAATTACTAATAGTGCATAAATTAGACAACTTTCTAATCTTGCATGTGTTAAGAAAGGAAACTACTAAAAGGTTCATGATAATATTTAAATTATAAAACTAATGATAAGAACAATTGGGCTTATGAAATCTCATATTTCAGGTATTGCATTTCTTCTGTCATAATGTATATATTCTAATATAAAAGAATTGACAGAACTAATGGATTTCATTCGAGAGAATGTCTCTGTGTTGACACTGCTTGCTGAGGTCTTGTGCTTGCTGGATATGATTGTGAATTCCTTTGCTCATATGATATCCACTAAGCCTGTTGATCGATATACTAGGCCAGAATTTACTGGTAAGAAATTTGGTAATGCGTAACGTTTTTGTAGCTGGTTCGATAAAATTCTTAATATGTTTTCTTTTGTTTTCTAGAGAATGGACCAATGGCAATTGATTCTGGTAGGCACCCGATTCTAGAGAACATACACAATGACTTCGTTGTATGTAATGATTATTTCCAATTTTCCTTTTTCTTGTAGAAGAATTTCTCTACTATCTTTTGAGTAAATTAACTTTTCTGCTTTGTAGGCCAATAACATATTTCTTTCTGAAGCCTCAAATATGGCGATAGTGACGGGCCCCAACATGTAAGATAATTTCTTTAAAAAAGTAAAATGCAGTTTATATTAAATTTGCAAGTGTGTTTAACTGGCAGAGAAAATTATTGAATGATTTTGGTAAGGATCCTTACCAAGAGCCCCCTAAATCTCCCAAACGCAATAATGCTTTTATTCTGTCAACAAGTCTGGTCCTTTTCCTGCTATCAATTTCTCAATATCTGGCATCATTTCTTTAAATTATTCTGTTTCTTACCTACACTTTAAAGGTGAAATACTGGTGAACTTTGCAAAGTTAACTTTTTTTGTGGGTATGTGTTTGAAAGAAGAATATCAAGTTCTAAGATTTGTTGTGTACTCATTAACCCCAGGAGTGGAAAGAGTACTTACCTTCAACAAGTGTGTCTCATTGTTATTCTTGCTCAAGTTGGATGTTACGTGCCTGCTCGGTTCTCAACTCTAAGGGCAGTTGATCGAATGTTTACAAGGATGGGCGCAGTTGATAATCTAGAATCAAACTCTAGCACGGTACAATTTTAGACGGCTGCTTTGAGAGTATTGAACTTATATCTTAACCATGTGCATACAGAATTATATGTCAAGATGTGTGTAGTTTATGACAGAGATGAAGGAGACAGCTTTCATAATGCAGAATGTCTCACAAAGGTAATGCACTTTAGCTTATTTTATTTTTCTTCACGTACATTAGGCACACATTGCAACTTCTTACTGAGTATTCTGTTGGATGCAGAAGTCTTATTGTTATGGATGAACTTGGGAGGGCTACTTCATCCACTGATGGATTTGCAATTGCATGGAGTTGCTGCGAGCATCTTTTGTCACTCAAAGCGTAATTTGTTTCTTGATTTTCAATATTTTTCATTTATGGAAAATTTTGATTTAAGCTTTACTTTTTGTTTTCCTTCAGGTATACCATATTTGCCACACATATGGAAAATATATCCGAATTAGCAACGATTTATCCAAACGTGAAAATTCTTCACTTTCATGTTGACTTGAGAAACAACCATTTAGATTTCAAGGTGCTACCTCTACGAATCTTTTTGTGCTTTGAAATGTTTATTTCCAAACTGAAATTCTGCTTTACGTAGTTTCAACTCAAGGAAGGACCAAGACATGTCCCACACTATGGCCTTCTCTTAGCGGAAGTGGCGGGACTCCCAAATTCGGTTATTGAGACAGCCAGATTGATCACCTCCAGGATTACAGAAAAGGTAAAGGGGTTTGAATAGTTAGTGTATTTTTGTGCAGTTTTATACATGCCTGCTTGCATAAAAATACTCAAAGACATTAATTGTGAAGCATGTTTATTTGAAGAGCAAAGAGCAATGAGCAATGGTGAAACCAGTTATAGCATTATGTACTGATTATTGACTTGGTTTTACCATTAGGAGGTGACGAGGATGGAAATAAATTGCTTGCAGCATCATTCAGTACAGAAGGCTTACCAAGTTGCACAGCGCTTAATATGCCTCAAATATTCCAATCAAGATGAGGAGATGATTCGTCAGGCATTGTTGAATCTCAAAGAATGCTGCGTCGAGGACAAACTTTAGAGTTTGATTGATTGGACTCTTGGACAATCCTTTCGTAAATGTACAAAATAAAAATACATTATTCAAAGTTTTCCTTACTCATTATCACATCGAGTGGGATTTGAATTGCTAGGACAAATTTGGACAATGATAAAAAGGTTAAAATGGGACCTTATTAGAAGTTAAGAATTTAATATTAATAATTTTTAGCTAAATCATCATATAAAAATAGAGAACACAATCAACATATATTGAACAATACCCATTCTCAAAAACGAAATTACCAAGCAATTTATACTAGGTTACTTTACAAAGTAGCAGGCAGAAACCGGCTACATAAAAGATTCGGAAAACTTAGTCGTCGATGATTTATAATTATTTCTTTCAACAGGTGAAAAACCGTTATTAAACGATGAATTACGCTCACAACCATAAAAAAGGATGACGAAGGCACTGCATCGTCCGTACGGCTGTTGTTTGTAAATTTACAGTAATTCGCAGTCGTAGTGACAAAATATAACTCATCCAAATAAGAAAATGAGAAGCATCAAAACTTGACGAATTATAGAAAAATATTTGATTCAGGTGTTCAAAACTCAACGACTTGGAAGTCAAAACATTAAATTCTATGTCCTCAAAAAGGTACCCAGATAATGAAATAGAAGACAAATGCATAAAAATCAGCGATAACGACGAAGAGAAAGGGTGTTGTTTCTCTTCCAGGTTGCCCTGCGGGATGGACGGTTTTTGTGATAAAGATGTCCCTTGCCACGTAGACCTCTGTTGCTCTTGCCAGCTGAAGTAAGTCCACGCAATTCCCTGTGTTTGTGCACTGGATTGCACAGCCAATTGATTCTTGGATCGTTTCTGACGGCAGTATGGGCAACATCCACCATAATTATCTCAAAGTACTTGTAGGTTGAGTCCTGAAAAATAGAAATAATAACAGTGAGGACTCAGATAATCAACTTGATTATAATTCTAAGTTTTCAATTTGTGTGTGAATTGTAATTAACAAACCTCGTTCACCCAATAAGAATTGAGGACCCTAAGGCCGCCCAACTTCCGTCCAGCTCGCTCTTCAGCAACAGACCTCTTGCTCCTCTGAAATTTCAATTGGGTAACACCCTGGTTTGTTGGCTTACCATAAACAATACCTTTGGGAACTGGTCTCTTGCGGCCACCCCTCCTTACACGAACACGGTAAATAACATAACCCTACGATGTTTTTAAAAATAATATCAGACCATAACATACACAGGAAGGCACTGCAGCAAAACAGGGACAAACAAGTACATTTTACACATTGACCTTTGAATGATGACAGTATAATCATAACAAAGAATTATAACTTAACTTGCATGTAAAAGTAAACAAAGAACACAAAATGAAACCCGTAAAAAAATGTGTTACATTGGGCAAGAGAGAGTGGCAGAAATTACCCAAAGGACAATTTACAATTTCAATTTTAAAAAGTGACTATGTAATTTAGTATGACTGACCGCTGAAAGTAATCAATAATTTTACATGTACAATTCTTTAAAGAGAATAAAGATATGCAGTGTGACTGCATAATCAAAGCACCATTACAATTAAGTTATATAAAGTCACTCAATTATCAATTCGAATAAGGATGTAGCAATAACAATAGTGAAAAAGCAGTTGTGATTGCCAAGTGGTAGGATGCAGAGATGAAAGTATGCAAGAAAAACCATCAGAGCACCAAATAGATGGTACAAGTACATGTCTCACAAAGTTATGTGAATAAACCAACAATGCATATAAATGAATTAGTTGTAAACTGCAATATAATTCAAAACAAAAAACGACAAGCCTGTTTTACCTGCTTAGCCTTATAGCCTAGGCGACGGGCCTTGTCAGGGCGTGTTGGCCTTGTCACACGAACAATGGAAGGTTGCTGACGATATTCCCAGCACCTCACACGCTGCAGAAACCTCATGACATCTGACTGCTTCTTGCGCCATAGCTCAGAGACATACTTGTAGGCACCTATTGACAATAAAAACGGTAATTTAATGCTCCGCATCTAAACAATATCACCAAATTGTATCAAAACATGGAAACGAATAGACATTGTTTTTGGAATGCTAAGTGATATCTATAAACAGCAGAATAAGTACCAGAATCCAGTATGAAATACATAGTCATGTTATTCCACAATAACATCATTCTAAAATCAACTTTCAGCTGTTTACTTATATCTAGATCCGAAAATCTAATTTTAAAAAATATATATTACAAAGCATAAGTTACGAGGTTCCCAAATCCAGCAAAAATTAGCAAAGCATGCAAGATATAGTACGAAGGAGAAAATCATTTCAACCATCAAATCGTAGAAATGTTGCACAGGAAGAATAGAACATAAGCGAAGAGAGGATGCTTTGATTCGCTTCCAAAACTACGCGTTAAACTTAAACGAAACGATAAAGCCACGTTAACTAGCCTAACAACCATTCGACCAAAGATTTTCGCGGAAACAAAAATAACATACAACGAAAAGAAAATCTACACGAAAGACAGTGAGAAGAGAAGACACCGAATACTTTCGCATTCAAACACGATTTTAAGTATAAAATGGAACAGGATGGAAAACAAAACGAGATCTGAAAGGGAATAGCAATGGAGATAAGAGTGTGAGGACAGTGTACCCATCGCGCAGTCTCCTCCGTTGGAAGGGTTCAAGCTCAGCTACTCCAACTCGGAACTAGGGTTTCTGCACTACTCCAAAACATTTTTATAGATGCGTCTCTGTCCCAAAGGCCCATGAAAATTGGATCGAATTTGAATTGGGCTGAAACTATGATGAACCAATTGCACATTGTTTTTTTGTGAGGCCCAACTGTGTTTCTCTTCTTTTTTTTCGGTAGAAGAAATTTTTTGTTTCTCTCTAATTTAAAATTTATTACATCTTTAAGCCCAAAACAAAATTATAACATCACGGGAAAAAAATATTATAACTGAAAATCTGAAATATAATTTTTTTTTCTCCATAAATACTAAGGAAATTTTTTTTCTTTTCTATTTCCTTTGTAATTCATCAGTAGTAATTAATTTTTCAATACATCCAAATAAATTTATGTAAATTTAAAACTTTCTTCAAGTTTGAACAATTCACACTAGGTGGTTGAGGGTGAAAACGTGATAGAAAATTTTTATAAATGAGATATGTGTCTAATTTTAATCATGAAACGTGTTTATAAAATTTTTAACTCCTAACAAATATATTCTTAAAAAATAAGTTAAGAGAAAATATAAATGATTAATACTCTTTCTATTAATACGTAGACAATGCTCCTAAGTCATATTTAATACTTTTTACGTATACTTTTTTATATGGTTTTGTTTTTTATTATAATTTTATTCATTTTTCATTAATTATTTTTAATAATAAAATTAGAGAAATTTAAGGGAGCACATAAGGTTTGGAGCCCATTGAAACACACAAGTAGGGCCGCACATGGATCGGATCAGATCCGCGGTAAAATCCGCAAATCTAATCCGAATTGTGCTAATCTAATCCAATCTGAAGAGGTGTGGATCGGATATGATCCGATCCGATGAGTTTGGGGATCGGATAGCGGATTTGAGAGTAACATCCGCATATCCAATCCGCAGATCCGCACATAATATATAAAAAAAAATTAAAATATATATAAAAGTTAAGAAATAAGGAAACCCTAATTTCTAATGTGATGCAGCCGCACACCCCACCCCACACCACACACTCAAACATCTCACATTCTCACACTCAAATGAAACCTCAAACCCTAACGGCCTAACACTCTCTCGTCTCTCTCACTCAGTCACTCTCAAGTCTCACCTAGTCACTCTCAAGTCTCACCTATTCACCTTCGAAGCAGACCCTCCGCCCAGACTGCCCTCGTCACTCTCACCCTCGCCGCCGGTCACCACACTCATACCCACCCTCGTCGCCACTCGTCAGTCACCACACTCACACCCACCCTCGCCGAACCGTGCTCCCCTCATCGCCGCCTCGTCGAACCGTGCTCCCCTCATCGCCGCCTCGTCTCCGTCTCGTAGCCGCTGGTTCATCTCGTCGCCGCCTCGTAGCCGTTGGTTCATCTCGTCTCTGCTCGTTTTTTGTGGAGTCTCGTCGTTCCTATCGCAGATCTTCAAGGGTAGAGTCTCGCCGGCCTACGGTTCGTCGTTCTTCTCGCCGACCAGTCGACCACCCTTCTTCTTGTTCCTGTAAGTAAGCTTTAACCTTTAAGCTTTCTGACTTTGTGTTTTTTTTTTCATTATTACAGTATATTATCCATGTTTAATTCTTTATTTTTTAAAATTACATGACTTATTCTGTTGTTCTTAATTTTTTTATTTTTCAATATTAATAACTGATTCTGCATATTTCAGTTTCTGCATATTTTCAATATAAACCATATTTTTTATTCTGCATATTTTTCAAGATTAATAACAAGTTTCACTAATGTTTTTCTGTTGATTTTTATTCATAGGAATGATTGGATGCTGTAATCTAAAGTGCTACAAGTGATTGGGAAGAGAGATGTTCAATAAAGAGTTGATTGTTTGGTTGTATGGTTGATGACTTGATGTTTTATTCTGTTTTAACTTATGTAATTCTAGATAATAAGCACTCGCTCCCTGATATTAAGAGACTAAGCGTTGCTAGACTTTAGACTTTTAACCTTTGTGTTTATGCTGAAACTTGCTTAACTTGTGTTTGTTTGGAAATGTTAGGCCTATGAGTTTAATGGCTGTAATTCTAATGCCTTTGGAAATGTTAGGCTTGTCTCTGTAATTTTGGAATGAGTTTGAGAGCTTTTTGAAAAATGGCAGCAGTTTTTTTTTTAAAATTGACTCATTTTTGCGGATATATCCGCACTCGGATCGGATCGGATATGAAGGCTAAAATTGTGGATGACGTATCTGATCCGATCCGATAAAAAGTGCACGGATCGGATCGAGAAAATACTCATATCCGATCCGATCCGGTCCGTGTGCAGCCCTACACACGAGCAACCTAAACCCTAGCTCCTTCTTTGGCAACTGCTATTACTAACATGCCGTCGCCGCCTAGGGCTGTTCATGGATCGGATAGGATCCGCGTATCCGTAGTGAATATTCGTATCTAATCCGAAAAAGTTGCAAATCCGACCCGACATGCACCGCTTGCGGATCGATCCGATCCGATCCGTACTATAATGGGATCGGATTGCGGATTTTTCACAAGTACCCGCATATCCGATCCGCAGATCCGCGGATCCGAAAAATTAAAATAATTATTAAATAATTATAAATAAATATATACATGTAACTCTAATTTTCTAATTGTTGCCTCTGCCCTATTTTTACTAATTCATCTTCAGCCGTCAGCACAACATCTCCTTTTTTCACCGTCAACTCGTCACACACTGTCATCTCTTCACTCACTTCCAACATCGTCCACCATGATTGTGCAGCCACTGTCATCATCTCCTTAACTGCGTCGACGACAATCGGCGACTACCAGTCCATGCTTCTCGTCCTCCTCTAACCTGTGTCAACCATCATCTCCAACAACCATCAAGTCGTCCACCATCATCTGCATCGAGCCGCCACCTTTCGTCCTCACTTGTGATTGGTTTTGCCCTTCTGCTTCATCGAGTTTCCACTCTTCGCCTAGCCGCGATGCCGCCAGCTACTCGCCGTCTTCCTTTATTTCATTGTTCCTCTTTGTTGTATATTTAGTCTTTTTTCCTTTTTTATTGTTCTTCCATCTCAGATCTGCTAATTTTTTATACTTTTTAAATTTGGAATTTTTTATGATAGATCTGCTAATTTCTATTGTTCTTCCATCTCAGATCTGCTAATTTCTACTTTTCATTTTATTTTTTGGATTAATTTTATTTTATTCTACGTTTTCAACCAACAGAAGATTTACATGTCTTTTAGTTTTTTGTAAAAATTCTTTTTAATTGTGTTCAACGGATGAGTGGCTGAATCATCCAAAAAAAGGAATTGAGAGATCTGTGGCTATCTTTTTTCATCCTAATCTATGGTTGTTTGACCGTGAAATATATGGTTGTTTGAGAAATCATGTATTTGATCATTATTTTTTCAATTTCTCAATATTATGCGGATATATTCGCAATCCGCGGATATATCCGTAGTCGGATCGGATACGAGAGCCAAAAATGCTGATATCGTATCCGATCCGATAAAAAACTGTGCGGATCGGATCGAAAAATCGGCCATATCCAATCCGATCCGAGTGCAGCCATATCGCCGCCAGGCCACCATCTCTTTTTATTATTCTTCTTCTTTCACATACTCCGAACCTTGGATTGAGGAGCCTCGATCTTGGATCTCGTGTATGTACTTCTCGCCGACGGGATCATCGTCGTAGTTGGTGGCCTTCACGATCACAACCTCCAAATTCGGCGTCATGTTGCTAGTAACCTTGACTATCCCTATATTAGTTTGGTCCTTCATCGCCGCTTTGTCGTTCAGATCCACCGCCAATTTTGTCATTCAGATCCATTGTCGCTGCGCCTCTTCTTCTTTACGCGATCTCGCCATTGTCGCAACTCCTTATTCTCCTTCTCCTTCTTCTTGCAGTGTTGTTGTTATTGGGTTGTGGTGGTGGTGTTGTTGGGTTGTGATGGTGGTGTTGGCAAGATGGTGGTGCTTGTTGTTATTGTTGTTGTGGTAGTGATGGTGGTGTGGTGTTGTTGCGGTTTGACGGTGGTGGTGGTGTTGAGATTACGGATGATAATTATATTATGTTTTGGATGATAGTTAAATCTGTTTTGGATGATAATGAGTTGGTGATGATTTAGAGTTAAGATTGATAATTGTAATTTGTTTCGAATGATAACTTTTAATTGAATTTATTAATTTTTTAATGGTCCCTAGTGTTAGTTTCGAAGCATTGTTCACAAAATTATAAATAAAAAAGTAATACATGAATTATTATTATTTTATAAGGGAAATGATTAAAAAAAATGGGACTTACTCCGCTCTTATAAAGGCACAACAATCCTTTTTTATTAGTTAGAGGACAGAAGAGAAGAAAGGAAGCATAAGCCTCCACGTATTCGCATAGCAAGATTTAGTTGAAGTGTTTTTATTGGGCCACCGTGGGGAGCCAAGCCGTCGGGGAGAGACTTTAGGAAGGAATCAAATGAGGGAACACAAGATGAGAAGACACCACATTCAACTCAAAACCTTAAGATGTCAAGTAAGTGGGTCTCTCATCTTATAAACTCCTCACTCTTCATTGTTTCCTTCAATGTGGGACTAACTTTAGTGTCCACTCACACTTGAACCTCAACACTACATCAGTCATGACTCATGACTCATCAAGTTTTAGAATGCAACCGGAATACCAATTAAATATATAATTTAGAAAATGATAATACTAATTTTTTTAAAATAATGTCACTTTTTTATATAAATTTACACAAATATATAAGATAAAAAATTATGTAAAAATAACATTATAAAAACATTTTTTTAATAATTAAATACAAAATATTTATAAGTTAGATATTTTACTTATATTAGGAATTTCACACGAATTTCCATTGGATGGCCATACGAAAGATCGTCCTCGAAGTCTTTGCTTGAAAACATATTGTCAAAGTGCCAGCTATGTCCAGGGGTAAGTAGTTAGCCATGTCCGGCCTTCTAAATAAGCTTAAGACATGTCCTTGAAAGCATTTATTAACAGAAAACTCTATAACTAAAGCTACTAATTATTTACCGGGATTATATGCGCTCCAGAAAGATAGAAATAAGTAAGAGCAATCCATTACAGTTACCCACCCAATAATAACACAAAATTATTATATTTAGTGTAATATTTATAATTATATATTTTTAACGTTTAAAATTATTTAATCATTTCAACAACAATGAATGAACCCTTAAAAAATTTGGACGGTTTTAACTGATTTTTTATTATTTCCCAAAATTTTCACTTAAAGAGTAACTAACTTGCCGTATCCAGTATACTAGTAACTAAAGTATTTCTCACACGTTGTGCGGATTGTTAAATCGATATGCATATCTATTTTAATTTTTTTATAATATAATCTAAAAAGATAAAATATTTAAGGTCAATAATGGACTTATTACGTCTTGTTTTTTACATTCTCCTTTTACAAAACCTAAATTAAAAAAATGTTGTTCATTTTTCTATATTTTTTTAAGTTGCTTAATCTTTTTGCAATTATTATATCATAATGTTTTTGATCAATTCATTAAATTAGATAATTTGCCAATTAACTAACTTATACTTGATAAAAAAAACTTAATTATGCACTTATTAGATTTAATAAAAATACAAAAATTTTAAATTAATAGCAAAAAAAAAATTTAATTTTTATTTTCTTTTCATTTTAAAATCATAATATCTTAAATTTTATATTTGAAATCCAAAAATATTTTTTATGATAAAATTTTTTTAAAAATTTTTTACATTTTTTTTTGTAAGTCTAATAGTTGGAAAATTTAATTTAAAATAATAAATTTAATTTTTATATAAAATATTATCTTATTTTTTTATATAATCTTTTATTTAATTGTGTATTTATAGAATACACTAAGATAATAACATATATTAATTCACAAAAATTTATGAGCTAGACATTTGTCATACATAAAGACAGAGTATTGCTATTGGATGTTTATACAGTGAAAATATCTTTTAAAAAACATGTGATATGAAACATTTAGGGATTTCACTTGCACGTGTAAATATAAAACCTTTGATCGTTAAAGCACAGTTGCACAGCTAGCTTTACGGGATTTCACGCTAAAGCAACTAAGCAAGCACGACTTTCACATTGTACAATCGGCTAGTTTCATTATTATTTATTGAGTCATTCTAGGTGCACACTAAAATCAGTTATTATTTTTAGTCACTGTATTTTATACGGTATATAAATACAATAATTTAAAACTTAAAAATCAATCTTATCTTCTCAAGAATGCACACGCTCTTATCACGCGCTCTCATTACACTTCCTTTCACTTCTACTTTTCAAAATTAAAGTCCCATAGTATATGCCTTTTTCGTATCTCCATAACTAATTTTCTTTCTCTTCAATTTCATTTCATGCATAAAATTGTAATTTACGAACTCAAAGATCTTTTCGAATTATTAACTTCAATTTTTATGATTTTTCTTTCTTTATAAAAGTATTAAAGGTTTAAAGCCAACAAAATTTGGATGCTAGCATAATTATTATAATTTTTTATCCTCTTTTATTAAAACAATTAAAAGTTAAAATCCCTTAATAAAGTACAACTAAATCAAAATCATTATAACGGTTAAAGTAAATATTTTATTATGTGAAAATATATAAACATAAGTTAAAAATGTTAAATTAATTTTTTCTCTCTATATTTTCGTATAGTAACGAAGCTATATCATCAAATAATAAGTTAGTATTCTTCTAACTATGAAATCTTTTTGAATTTTGTTACAACTTTCGATTTAGTATTTTGGAACAGGTTTACGTTGATTACATTAATTCTTGAGTTTGATTATTATTCTACTTTTGATTATAACTAATTTTCAAGTATGACTTAAAGTTTGTTTGATTATAATATATTTTTTGAATTTTGATTTACATTCTTGAATTTAATTATAACCTTAAGTGTGTTTGATTACAACCACACTTTGACGTATAATTTAAAGTAAGTTTGATTATAATATAATTTTTAACTCGAATTTAGATTATTAAGTTTGATTATAACTGAATTTTAAAGTATGATTTAAAACATGTTTATTATAATTTTGTAACTTTGATTTGAGTTTGATTATTATAATCGGACTTTGATTATGATTTAAAGT
>JASCZI010120889.1:125599-154586 GCA_036250425.1 Stylosanthes scabra | reverse complement strand
CAAGTGCTTGTGATGGTAAAGCAGCATTTCAACGCGTACGCAAATGGACAAGGAAACTGAACCTTTTTGAGAAGGATTATATCTTTATTCCTGTTAACTACAGGTGAAAGGCCTATAGATGCGCCTTGCTTTCTTATTTGGAATTTGCTGCATCCTAATAAGAATTATTTGTCTTGATGACAGTCTTCACTGGAGTTTGATTGTCATTTGTCATGCTGGTGAAGTGATAAGCTTCAAAGGCAAGATATCTTATCTTTGAGTTCTTTGTTTTATTTGGATATCACTAATTTTATTTACTATCTTGCAGATGAAGATATAAAGGATTCTCCCAAAGTACCTTGTATTTTGCACATGGATTCCCTGAAAGGAAGTCATAAGGGTCTGAAGAATGTTTTCCAAAGGTAACATGTTGATAACGGAGAATTGATGGTACTTCTGTTTTCTAATTTCTGGCTGCTTTTTGAAGTTACTTCAATTTTTTTTTTTTTTTCAAATTTCCGTTAGAAATCAATATAATGTGGGACATAGTCATGGAATGGACCTTAAAATGAAGTGGAAGTATACTGTTATGGAAATCAGACTGATGTAGGATCACTAGGATGGCTTCAGGGAGAGTTACACCAGGTTATAAATCAGTTCCAATATATTTACACCAACTGCGTGACAAAATTTTGCAGAATACCTAACAAAGAAATTTCCGTTAGTACAAAGGAAATTAAATCAGTTCCAATTTATTTATTATTTCCAACAGAAAGAGAAAAAAAAATGCAGAGGTAGGGTCTGTATAAAAAAACCAACAAATAGATTTTGTTGAAAGGAAATCAAGTAGATATCTCATTTACTTTCTTTTATCGCACCTGAATTCTGGCAGTGTTTTATTTGTTTTGTGAAATGGCAGTTACCTTGGTGAAGAATGGAAAGAGAGGCACGGTAATGTGGAAGATGAAGTTTTCTCAAAATTTTTAAATATGCGATTTGTCTCACTAGAGGTATTTTCTCTTCCAATCACTTATACATGGAGTACAATGCAGCTTCTGTTTGACTTATGTGTTTCTTTTCAATTTAATTTCAGTTGCCTCAGCAGGAAAATTTTTATGATTGTGGTATCTTTCTCCTCCATTATGTGGAGTGTTTTTTGTCAGAGGCTCCGGCCAACTTCAACCCATTTAAGACTACAAAGATCTCCAACTTTGTGAGTTACTTCCCATCTATGAGTTGCTAATTTTTACTGGCTTGGACATTCTGACTTGTACTCATTTAAATTCTGCTTTCCATTTTCAGTTGACGAGCAATTGGTTCCCTCCAGTGGAGGCATCTCTGAAACGATCTTATATACATAATTTGATTCATGATATTTTTTATGATAATTCGTTGAAATCGCCTCCTGCTGATTGCCTTGACAAAGCTCTGCCTGAAGTTCCTGGCATTGTTGTCCAGGACAGAGTAGAAGCAGGTTCCCTCCCGGGGAACTGTTGTCTAGCAAAGTGGAATGCAAGAAATCCTTCAAGTTCCCTTACCGAACAGGAGACTGATATTCAGTCCCTATCAGTGTCCCCAGTCAGAGTTGCATCATGCTTGAGAGAACCTGGACTTGCTTTCGAGGGTCCGCGAGGGCCAGTTCTGAATTCAGATTCTCCTAGTTGCCTGCAGATGTCACCTTGTTGTCGGGGAGGCTTCTTATCACCAATAGAGGTAAAAGATTATCTGTTGCTGAATCAATTACAGGATTTAGAGAAAAATTTTTATAGGCCAAAATATGTGGGCCGCCTTAAATGACTATCTGGGATCTTGGTCTTGTTTCATATTTCTATATACTTTCACATCGAGAAAAAGCAAGTGGATAACTGGAAATCAAACTGCATCCTACATGTATCTCATGTTTCTTGAAACAAAAATTGCATTGTGTTACAAAGCTCTTATTTCTATTAGGAATTGCATTTATAAATAGATGTAGATGTTAATTAAAATACCATGATCATTTCTATACTGATAAATCCTTGAATTATGTTATTCGCATAAAGAATTTAACAATGCTTTTCAAAACAGCCTTCTGTAGAAAGTTGCTATTGGATTAGTTAGTCCAAGTGCCTACCATGAAACTGAAGAAAATAAAATATTGAATTAGGTGGGGCCACTTACAGCGACTAGTGATGAGGCTTTCCTCATTTCTGTTTCTGGTCCAAATAATGAACGTGACATGTCTTGCCTTGATGCAGGAAACTGAAGAATCTGTGGAGGAAACCACTTCATTATATGTAGAAGATTCTGAGGCTTCAATATTGACACCTGATCTTCCATCCACATCACACATCAGCAAAGATCATAAAGTACCCGGAACAACATTGCAAAGGATCTCTATGGATTTGGTGGAAGATGTTGGAGGTCATACATCTGATGCATTCTGCTGTAACACATTGGAGACAGAATCATATGAAGACCAACCTCGGAGGAAAACGGAAGGGCATAATATTTCGGACAACACCGATGCAATCGAGTACTTATCAACCTCTAGTGAGGAAACAGAAGTTCTTTTTGTCCAGGATTCTCAAGAGGAAAATGAAGGGGATGATGTCAACCAGAGTGTGGAATATTGTACAAAATTGCGGGGGAATATGAATCCAGTAATCCGTCAAATCTTTGTTCCAGGGCAGAGCATGAGTCTTGCAGATGATATCCAGGCTGATTCGGATGAACGAGATGCCAAAAGGCAGAAGGTAGTTATGAATGTGGGTGATCAAAGACGAAGGTTAACAAGAAGCCTGGCAAAAAAACCATGTGTGATATCTTGTGAATAGTAATTGTAGAGCAGTAGAGAAATAAGGTAGAGCTTTTGTAGTATATAGATCACATCATGGAAAAGTAAATTTATGTCCATAAACTCCCCCACGTTGCCTTAGGTCTTCACGATGAATCACAAAAATATCGTGCAGGTTCCTTCTCTATTTTGGAAAGGTTAGCTTTTACATTCAAGCCACTCAGAAGAAACTGTAAATAACATTAGTGTTCTATTTTTTAAGGTGACTAATAATAGTATTCTATGTGTAAATATCTATCTCCTCTTATATAGAAGATAAAAATAATTTTGGAGGTTTGATAAGGCAAAGTAATTAGAGTTTAAAAGGGTTCTGATATTTTAATTTCTTTTTCCCGTGTTTATATATATTTATGTAGAAGATTCACATGCATTAGGTGGTAATTATCTAACAATTGTGCATGGGAGTTTTGAACGTTATTTTGTTTAAACAACCTTATTTTTAGGGTATTGATATGTCATTTAATATTCTATGTGATCAATCGTTAATAAAAATTATTAATAAAGTGATAGAATGACGAATATGATTAATTTTTAAATATTTTAAGGACTAATTTGATTGATAAAAAATATGATTATCAGTCATTTTTTTGGGACTATTTTGAGCATTAACTCAAAGTTCCTAGCAAGGATATAAAATAATAAGCGAAGGCAAGGTATAACTGAATAGCGAATATTTGTATTTTGTGGTTTGTGAGAGAGAGATGGGGGATGTGGAGAAGGTGAAGGAGGAGGCTCTGCAGATATTGGGAGTGTCAGAGGTTTTACCTAAACTGGTGGTTTTTGATCTCGATTACACTCTCTGGCCTTTCTACTGGTACGCACTCCACCTTCTTTCTTGTTATTTTCTACCCTAAACCCATCAAAATTCACAACTCATTCATTTTCATTTTCAGTGAGTGCCGCTCTAAGCGCGAGATGCCTTCACTTTACCCTCATGCCACGGGCATCTTACTCGCTCTCAAACAGAAAGGCATCAATCTTGCCATTGCTTCTCGATCCCCCACTCCTGACATCGCTTCTTCTTTCCTTACCAAACTCAACCTTAAATCCATCTTTCTTCCCCAGGTCCATTCACTACATGCATGCTTCTATCAAGTTCTTGTTTTTTTATTTTTATTTTTTTTATTATTCTTAAGTCTTAACTGTAGACTGTAAACTGTTCAGGAGATATTTTCAAGTTGGACACACAAAACAGATCATTTCCAGAGAATTCATTCAAGAACTGGGGTTCCCTTTAACTCTATGCTCTTTTTTGATGATGAGAATAGGAACATCCAAGCGGTAATCAAATAAAAGCTATGTTATTTTAGTTGTTAGCTTTCTCAAAATTTCCCAACTGAGCTGTAAGATTGGAATAATAATAGGTATCAAAGATGGGAGTGACAAGCATCTTGGTTGGGAATGGGATCAACCTTGGAGCACTAAGAGAAGGCCTTACAAGATTCTCTCAAAACTGGAATGCATCTCAGAAGAACAAGCAGAGATGGTTGGACAAGTACTCTAAGAAGCCAGATACTTCCAACAATGATGGCCCATCAAATTGAATTCTCCCATTCAAGTATTTCACTCAGAAGAATTGTTTTAGTGGTGAAATTAAACCTAGATTTTAGTATCAGCAAATAGAAATGTCCTATGTTGTTGTATGAAATAGAATAGTAAACTGAAATTGTGTGGATTGAACCCCCTCTATGAAAAGAGAGGGAGCTATTTTGAGCGGTGCAATTAAATTCATGAAAATGCAGGTCCTTAAAATACTAAGTACACAACTTTTTGTTAGATACCATTGGATGTAATGCAACTTCTACTTAAATTCTCAATAAAAATCATTAATTTCTTTGATACAAGTTTATCCAGACATGCACAGCTTTGACCATCCCTTAAGCTAAGTCTGGCAAACACTGAAACAGCAGAAAACATGTGAACTAATCGAAACAACATAATATGCAGCTCAGAAACCATAGCTACTTGACTACACCTGTTGCATCTATCTGCAAAAGTGTTTTGTTTTGCAGAGTTGCAGACCATTTTGATTACATATGCAGTTAAAGTCATTATAGACCAGAGCATGCAAAATGTGAAGAGGAACTTAATCCTGATCAAGTAATCTATGTAGCATGACTTCAGCAAGAAAACAAGTTACTTTTCCGGTTACACATGCCAACTATTAACCTCTCTCAGTGGAGATCGTCCATCTAAATTTTCTTCAACTCTTTTACCTGTGGGAGTAAAATGAAAACCATTTGCTTTATCTCTATCAGAATCGGGCAGCTTGTCGCACACGGCTGAGTCCATGCCTGTTTCATTTTCATCTACAGAGGTGTTCAATATATTTCCCAACTTCTCCATCAACTGCATATCCTCACTAGACATCTCTCCAATCCTATCACAGATGTGTTCAATATATACCAACATCCTGTCCCTTTCTGTTGTTAATTTCATGATTTCTTGGAGCAGATTTTGTCTTTCAAACTTGAGATTTGTAATTATCCCTTCCATGCTGTGTTGCTTACCAGTCAATCTTTCAGTTTCCAACTTCATGGCTTCGAGAGATGCTTGAAGCTGCTCTGAATCTTGCTTTAAACATAGGAATGATTGTTCAGTGCGCACAGAGTTCTTGAGCAGATTGGCGATTTCCAACTCTGATTTTACTATCTTCGTGTTCTTCTCTTGAATTTCCTGTTTTGCCAGGGATTCTGCTTCCTTTAAGGCCTCATGAAGCACATTGACCTCAACCAAACTTTCCACTTGTTCTGAGAAAGAGAAGAATGCTGCACTTAACAAATCTTGCTCCGCTGCAGAAGCTAGTTCCTGAAAGTGCTTGATAGTTTGATCCTTCCTGTCTATAATGTTCAAAAGTATCTCTTTCTCTTGCTCTAGGGCTTTTTCAGCAGCTAGTTGTGCAACAATTGCATTTTCCATTTCTTTTCTTATTGATTCTTGCTTCAAGCAAGCAATGGCTATATCTTTTTGAAGATTTTGTATGCAACAATCTCTCTCTTCTGAAATTTGGACAAGTTCCTTCTTCTCTTGCTTACATCTTTCTGCTTCCTCTTTTATCTCTGCATATTGCTTTTCCAATAAAGCTATCTGTTGCTCAAGATCTTGAGTTTTCTTCTTCTGATCCTTGACTATGCAGATAAGACTTCCATTTTCATGCTTAAGGAGTTGTTCATTCTCTGTTTGTGATAGAAGAGAAGCTTCCATCTTTTCACAAGTTGCCTGAATTTCTCTGAAAGAAATGTCAAGGGTTTCGGCAGTTGACTTCCATTTCTGTAATTCACAATCTAATCGAGAGATCTCATCATTTTTATTGGCCATTTCAAGTTTCAGCATTTCTAGAGCCTCAAATGCAACACCCTTTTCATATTTTAGAGTGTTTTCCATCTTCAAGAGTTGCTCTTTCGAAACAAGTTGACCTTCAGATGATTCGTCTAGCATTTTCTTCTGTCGTTCAAGCTCTTCCTCCAACGCTAAACATTGTCTTGCCATATCCGTCTGTGAATCATCTTTCAATCTCTTATGCTCTGTACCGAGACAAAGCATATCTTCATTCTCACTGATACAAACAGCTTTATCAGTTTCTGCCAAAACTGATTTGGAGTCAGTCTCCGCAAGTTGTGATTTAAGGATCAAGAGTTCCATATGTTTCTCTTCAATTGCACAAAAACACTTCTCGAGTTCTGTGTGAAGCTCCCTTATTTCTTGTTCTTTGGCATTCAGTGTAGACTTCAAAGTACCAACTTCTGCTTCCATCATTTCTACTTGACAACCCCATTCTGATTCCTTAGACTTGAGCACTGAGGAATAGTTTTTATTTACCTCTTCCAACTTTTTGAGCTTGTTGCGGAGCTTAGATACCAAAGTATTTCCACCAGCATTATGGATTTGAGCTTCTCTAAGTTCTTTGAGTAATTCTCCGAGTTCCTTATTATCTTGTTCAAGGCGAACAATTTTATCTTCCATTTCCCTCACCAGCATCTCCGTGTCCCCTAATGAGCTTCTGAGCTGCACTATCTCCTCATTTCTCAGTATGTTCAATTGTTGTATCTCTGACTTTTTCTCTTCACACTGGGTAAAAACATTCTCGAAGTGAGACTTGAATTCGGATATTTCAGCCTCCAGGAGTTTCCTCTTGCTTTCTTCGCGAGCTAATGCATGATTGCACATCTCTAAACGCGATTGAAGCCCCTCCGCAATTCTTGTTTGAGAATCCAAACTAATCTGCAAGGAAGATAACTGATCAAGCAATAGGGATCTCTCTTTCTCCCACTCCTCTCTGCTCGATTGGAACTGAACTCGCAGCTGTTGGTGAGCTTCTTCAAGGTGTTTGAACTGTTCATTCCTCCACTTAATTTTGTCATGTGCGCTTATATTTTCTTCCTCCAATTGCAGTATCACATCATCTCTCCTCCTCAGAATCTTAGCTTCTCGAACCTTCTCTTCTGCCTCCAAACACTTCTTCTCTGTAGCCGAAAGCAGTGTCTTGAGGCACGAGATTTCCTTACTACTGGCAGAAGCATTCTGTTCCAGGAAAGTGTTTCTGGCATTAAGTTCATCTAAATCCAATACCAGCTTTCTGTTACTTTCTTCCAATTGCACTATTCTCTCATTACAATCAGCTTGGATCTTCTTATTCTCCGCACTCAAACACACAATGTGTGCTTCTTTCTCACCCAAACTAGACTTGAGATCTTCATGAAGCTTCTTCAGTTCGAAAATCTCCTCCAAATTAAGAGCGAGTTGGCTAGCCTGTTTCTCACCCTGCTGCTTAGCTTCTTGAAGTTTGCGAGAGCCTTCAACGCAATCTTTCTTCAAACTCTCAACCAGGTGCGTTTTGACTCGGCACTCTTCCTTAAGCTTCTCCACCTGTTCTTTCGCTTCCTCCAACTCTCTGTAGACACCATCCATCTTCTTATCTTCCCTGATACAGTTAAACATTCAAACCTGGGAATTTCACAACAGCTTCATAGATAGGATAGGAATATAGTGATAGATCTACAAGCTACAGAATCACATGCAACGCTATTCGCATTGAGAAATGCTAGATAACCATCGATTTTAATTTATTTTGGTAATTATTTGTAACCATCAATTCTCAAGTCTTTAATTTGTAGTTTAACATCATACTTTAACCAGCACTTTTTAACGTTGACGGCTAAACGACGGTTAAAATAAATTAAAATTGATAGTTGTGTAACATAACTCATTTGCATTACTTCTAAGGTAGTTATTATTACAAGAGACAGAAACTTTAGAAAACATGATGTTTTTATGAAACTATCAAACACTTTTTGTATACCGACATAATTCTGAAAGAGGCACGAACAAAAGAAGACAAATTAAAAAAAAAAAAAAAAAGACTAGAAATTCGTTTGGAGATGTTACCTTAGCTTGGCTTTGTTCTTGAGGAAGAGCGAAAGGATTTGTGTTGTGTTAATGGAACTCAGAGTCACTGAGCTAAAATGCTGAATCTCAAATCTTGAGGTGATGAATGAAGAATTGAAGATCTCTCACTCAAAGTCACAGAGCGCGCACCGGCGCTGCCTTCTAAAATTTTGAATCTCGGTCTCCGTTTACCCGTTGCGGGCCAGGCCCACCAAACCTATAGATAGATTGGGCTTTTGGTTTCTTCTACTTTGGGCTTCAGACCACCGTTCCCAAAAAAAAAAACCGGACTTCAAAACAACGAAAAAATACAAAAAGAAAATTCAACTGACTGTTATCTAAAAAGTAAACACAAAGTCAGCTCTGAGTATATTAATAATTAATAAAAGAGAATAAAATAGCATCTATCTATATTTTGGCCAAAAATCCTTTTAAACTTATTTGGAATGTTATTCTAAATTTAATTTAATACTCTGAGTATACTAATAAAATAAAATAAATTTGAATCTATATATATTTTGGCTGAAAATCCAGTTAATTTAATACTCTGAGTAAAAATATTAATAAAATAAAATAAATTAACATGTTCCGACGGCACACGTACAGAGCTGAGTTTGTCAGGTCAGGCAACCCAAAATCTCAATTGTCAACCTGAGCTCCTGCCGCGCCCACCGGTAGGCGCACTGCGCACTCCTACTCCCTCCCCGGCGCATTTTAGCATCCGAACTTCTTCTTCTTACACTTTCACATCTTCTATTCTTTTTCTCTGCCAGCGAGGGGAGAGAGGGAAGTTGAATTATGGAAAAAACCTTTTTCTCTCCTTCAGCGAAGCGCTCCGTACCCGATTTATCCGACCCGAAATCGTTTCCTCCAAATGGATCCTCCAAGCGCGCCAGGTCTTCGTCTAAGCCTCAGCCACCGCCGCTCTCCGTGCCGCAGGGCCATGTGGCATTCCGCCTCCTCTGCCAGGCCTCCCGAATCGGCGGCGTCATCGGAAAGTCCGGTTCCGTCATCAAGAGCCTCCAGCAGTCCACTGGCACTAAGATCCGGATCGAGGACGCGCCGGCGGAGGTGCAGGACAGGCTCATAGTGGTCGTCGGCGAGGGGACAATTTCCGGCAGGGTTTCGCTGAGCAGCGGCGAGGCCGTCGAGGTATCGAAGGCGCAGGAAGCGCTCTTGAAGGTGTTTGATAGGATTCTGGAGGTTGCGGCAGAGACGGAGGGGATTGAGGTTGGGGATAGGGTTGTTTGCAGCCGGCTGGTGGCTGACGCTGCGCAGGTTGGTTCGGTGATTGGGAAGGGCGGGAAGATTGTGGATAAGATCAGGAAGGACACTGGCTGTAGAATAAGGGCTTTCACTGACAATTCGGCACCTTCCACTTCCTCTTCCGACGAAGTGATTGAGGTATGAATTGCACTTATTAATGTAGCTTTTCAGGAGTAGGAATCTCAAAAACTACTAGTCTTAAATTGTTAGCACATAGCAGTGAAAACAGATAAAAAATTTACTATTCTGCTTTAGCATATTATCTGTTTCGGATAGGATGGTGACTTTTGAATTCTGAAGCTTGTGATTGGTCTGTTGTTGAACCTGAAGGGTTTGAATGTTACTTGGTTGCTAGGGTCTTGAGGGTTCATTATGACTTGAGGGGGCTAGGGAGAATGGATTTTAGTTTCAGGCTTAGGAGTTGGTAACATCTTCCAACTGACCAAGCAAAGGGTATTTGAACATGGTAAATGAGATTCCCTTTGTTTATGTATTACAAAGGGTTTTCTTTTTAACAAATGCTTTGATGTACAAAATGCAAGAATGTTGTGTTGTTTTTATTACTTCATTGCATTGTCATGTAGTGAATAGTGCTGCTGTTTCCGTTTTATTCTGAGAAAACACTCTGATCTGTGGTAGATAGAAGGCAATGTGTCATCCGTTAAGAAGGCACTTCTTGCGGTTTCTCGCCGTCTTCAAGATTATCCTCCTCCTGGTAGAACAAAGATGATGGGAAGCAAACTGAATGAAGTGGTTCAGAATGAATCTTTGGTTTCAGTTCCACATCACGAGACTTTGGCTACAATTCAGCGCGAGAGTTTTACCACAGTTCCACATGAGACTCTCACCACAGCTCCTCGTGAGACTTTAACCGATCTGCTGCAGAGAGGCTCTTTGCTATCTTCTTTCTCCAACAGCTCTAATAGCTATGTCACTGGACTACATTCATTATCAGCTGAAGACAATATAGGGTCATCCTTGGATCCAAAAGCAGTTCAGCTGGATGTCAGCTTTAGAATTCTTTGTTCAAATGATCGGATTGGAGGTGTTATTGGAAAAGGTGGTGCTATTGTGAAAGCTCTTCAAAATGAGACTGGGGCAACTATAAATATCGGTCCTTCAGTAGCTGAGTGTGAGGATCGAGTAATTACAGTCACTGCTTCAGAGGTATCTTAACTATAATTCTTCTTCTTTTTCTTTTCTTTGTGTCTTGCAGTTCTAGGTGTATCATGATTGTTACTTGGTGATTAACTTTCTTAGTTGGTGGGTGGCGGCTTCATTTTTTTAACAGAATTCTGACTCAAAATATTCCCCAGCGCAAAAGGCTGTTGTGCTTGTTTACTCAAGGTCTATTGAAGCTGGTATTGAGAAGGGGCTAGACTCTGGATTGAAGGGCTCATCTGTTACTGCACAACTTTTGGTTCCATCAAACCAAGTTGGTTGTTTGTTGGGAAAAGGCGGTGTAATTGTGTCAGAAATGCGGAAGGCTACAGGGGCTGCCATAAGAATAATTGGTTCTGATCAGGTTCCAAAATGTTCATCAGATAATGATCAAGTTGTACAGGTCTGGATATAATTCTTTGCTTGATTTTATTTGACAATTAAAATATGTTGAGTAATATTTTCTTTTCTTTTCTGGTAAATGTTATTTTCTGCATCTTCTAACTCTTTCCCCCTTAATCTTGTGAAATTTGAGGACCTCAAGAACACTATTGCGAAACACATGCTTCAAAACATTTATTATTCATAGTTTAAACATGTAGTTTCTTCTTTCTTGTCTGCTTCTTGATTCTGAAATCCTCCAAAAATATAACATATTTTGCACCGCATGAAAGCAAGCACCTAAGCCTTTTTCACAAAACTTGCATGTCTAATTCTATTCTTGATGTTATGAGAATTATGCTCCAACTGCATACCCAAACAATGGCACATATTGCCGACAAGGATTTTGCCAATGCTCTTTTTACCCAAACCCATTAAAGCTGAATAATGGGAACTAATCTAAGGATGTTGAGCACACTTAGCACTCACCAAAGATACCAAAGACAGTATTTCATAATTAGATCAGTGCAATGACAAATGTGATACTGATTCTGAATTCACCATTTCACCCTGCATAATTATAGCATTTTATGTATGAAAAGTCATTTATGAACAAGCTATCCATATTTGGATAAGTGAAAAGTACTGTTCTATATTTGCACTTTTTCCTAGAGAGTCCTGAAGGAAACCTTTTTTTTTTTGGTTTGTAGAATCTTGATTTTTTTTTTTTTATTTCTCAAAAGAGTACAAAAAATGGCTTTTTGAGAAATATCAATTTGTACAGCCAATTTGATTAGATATCGACTTATATCTTGGATTTTTTAGCATTAGTCAGTTACTATATTTATATACTCCTTTTTCCCCCCTAGATATCAGGAGAGTTTTCATGTGTGCAAGATGCGTTGTACAATGCAACTGGTAGACTGCGAGATAATCTTATTATCAATTCACAGAACAGTGCTGGAACAAGGAGTCAAAACTCTGCACGAGCTGACTCCAGCCTCTCCTCTGCAAGAGCTGACACCAGCCTTTCCTCCGCACGAGCTGATACCAGTCCCTATGGGCGATTAAGAGATATGGTTCCTCTTAGTGGCCAACCAGCTTTTGGCATTTCACCTATTTTGACTAGACATACATTGTCTGAAAGTGTTGATCATCATGCTTTTGCACATAATTTGGATCATAGTCTGGGTAGACATAGTTTGTCACAAAGCCTGGATCATCATGCTCTTCCGCATAATTTAGATCATAGTCTTGGTAGACATGTGTCACAATGCCTTGATCATCATGCTCTTGCGCAGAATTCAGATCATAGTCTTAGTAGACATAGTTTGTCACAAAGCCTTGATCATCATTCTTTCGCACAAAATTTAGATCATAGTCTGGGTAGACATAATTTGTCACAAAGTATTGATCATCATGCTCTAGCACAGAATTTAGATCATAGTCTGGGTAGGCATGGTTTGCCGCAGGGCATTGATCATCATGCTCTTTCATGGAATGTAGACCGTCCTTCTTCTCCAGGGTTATGGGCACCATCGGTATATCTCTTTCTCTTGGTTACTTGGCTTACCTTCACAAGTTATAGTAGTCATTTATATTAAATTTGGTTGCAGACAGTGGCTGGCTTAAATTCAAGGGGCATTAATGATCTTAGTTGGGGAATGACATCTCGAAAAGGTGGCTTGGAACTTGTCAGGTAATCTGTGCCATGTTTAGAATTTAATAATATTCAGTAATTCTTTGCCATGCATAATTTTATTTGGCTTTATGTTACTTTTCATAGATCATCGGTGGTTTGATCTTTCTATTTCAAATCCTACTTAGGGTGAATTTATAACTTACTAGAACATGGTTTCTGATTGTGGTGGACACAGTTGAGCTTGAACATATAGAAGATGCCACAAAACTCATTTGTATTTTTTTTTCTTGGTCCTCAGCGGAAGTAAATCTGCTATTGTGACTAGTACAACGGTGGAAATCGTGGTTCCGGATGATACTATTGACTCTGTTTATGGGGAAAATGGTAGCAATTTGGCTCGTCTAAGACAGGTACACATAATCGGTCATGTTTATATACACATATTCGACAATTTGATGCTGAACTTACATGTTAGGTTTTTCACAAAAGAAAATTTAAAGAACTATTCTGAAACCTATGTATTTATATCTTAAGCCTCACTCCTGCAAGAAAGGCCTTGTTGAAGTAATTATTTTCAGCAAATTCCCTGCTACAAGATGATTGATTCCATAGTTTCCAGTCCATATACATGCTTAAACTTTCATCTGTCACACAAATCTCCGTACATGAACCTATACACTAAACAAAATTCGTTAATGTATACTTTCACTGCACTTATTCATTTCTCATATACACCACTTATGCTACATTATATAATAAAAAGAACAAACATACGTTGAATTAAATCTCACATTCATGTTAAAAAGTCTTAGAGAATATAGTAGAACACTATGGAAAAATGTCTGCAAGAAGAAGGTACTCGTTCAGACTATCACAATTCACAACTAAAATTGTTAAATAACACAGAAATGTATGCAAAGCGCTGGCTTAAAGACTCTTGGCCTAGAGTATAGTTCGACCAAACAGTAAGGTTGTTGCCATGTGTCTAATATTGGAAATAGCCTCTGACTTGCAGGGGGCAAGATTTGGCACATCTCCCTTTCTCAAGGCTCATGTGGAGCCTTGAACATTGAACCAAGTCACCAACCCTTTCCAATTTGTCTTCCCTCCTGTGTCTTTTTTACTTTTATTTGGATATGTGGATATTTGAATATGGAATTGCTATGAAGCCTTGATTTTTCCCGTGTCTTTCAAACATTAACAGATTTCGGGCGCTAAAGTTGTCATACATGAACCTCGTCCCGGAACAAGTGACAGGACTATTGTCATTTCCGGTACACCTGATGAAACCCAAGCCGCACAGAGCCTTCTCCAAGCATTCATTCTCAGTGGATCATCATGACAATATCCTCTCACTCCTCTCCCATTGTTCTCCTCGTAGATACTTTTCAGTAGTTTTAATTCCATCTTCTTCTTCTTTTTTTGTATTTTTAAACTTATAGTTTTTCCCTCACCTGAAATCATGTAATATGCTGGTTTCCTGGCCTTGTATCATTCATTCCCTATAATTCTCATCTTTTCTGAATTAATTCAGCTTAGGCAATCTATTGAGCGTTAATATAGTTATTTAATGTCAATAACTTGATTCTCTGGAGCATACCTCAGTAACTTACACCATGGCCTGATTCAAGTATTGATCTCTATTTTGGTCACTATGATTGAAACGAATTTCTCCAATTCACTCTATGCAATGGACGTTTCTTATATTCCAGCAATTTGTTCATAATTTGCATCATTCTTAATTATCTTACAGTAAAAGCATATATGTTATTAAAATTCTGCATAAATCTTTTGGCAATAAATAAACAAAACAACATGAAACCATTTCTTTTAACTCAAAGGTAAAATCGAATGTTACACGGGTGGCACGACCCACGCACAAGGAGGCCTTAGCATTTCATACATACATTGATAGCTCATAATTTTTTGAAAATCTGAAGTCCACCAAGCAAGTACAAATTGGTATATTACACAAACCATGTATTAAGAAGACATTATTACTCTCAACTCCCCAACCCTTTGGAAAAACTGAACAGGTGGATCAGTTGGCAGCAGCAGGGGTTGGATTAAGAGTGATTTCAACATTATCATGCACTCCTTGAAGCAGTAGCTCACCATCGTATGTCAGCACTTTTCTCTTTTTAGCTGCTCTCAGTGTCCCAACAAGCGCTTCAAATATATTTGCACATTGGTCATCGTTAAATAGTGTCCCAAATGTAACCTTCACACAGCACAAGAACAGAGCAAGTTCACATTAACACAACAATGGAAGAGTGAAAAAAAGGCATCAGTGAAGTTTCTGCATCCTAATTATATAGATCCCATCCCATGAAACAAATCTGGATACATGATCTGAATCTACCCTGTTATTTTCATTTCCAGATACTAGGCCTACTAGATCTACAAAAACAGCAACACATCATAGATTCACTTCCAAGTTCCACATAATTGAGATTGAAACTAAAAAAGAGCATAATGAAATAGTGAAGGAAAAGAGAGAATAAAAGGTAGTTTTTTTTTCTCTTTCTTACCTTGTAAGAACCATCTGATTGGAGTGCGCCAAGCCTCTTGATCTCTTCCCTGAGGCGCCCAACCTCTTCTTCAACATTCATCCTAGATTGATTGATGCTTCCAACTTCCACTCTCTCTCCTCTTCTCTTTTCCTCTCCTCAGATCACACCCACCTTAACAATACAAAATATCTTTCCCTCAATTCATTTTTATTTATATATAAAAAAACCTTTTATATTATCTTATAGGTATGCACGTTGTATTACAGTTTTTTTTTTCCATATTAGCAAAAATGAAGTTTTATAATTAACGTTGTATCGCAATTTAAGTTCATTGATAAAAAATTTACATTATCATTATGAAAAGAAAAGGCTTTATATCATGATGATTTGATAGAAATTTAAGATAAAATTGTTATATTATCTTGGATAATTTAATAAATTTAATCCTAAAAAAATTATGACAAGTTGGTTGGAATTTTATTTAATGGTGACAAGACAAAATTATTTTATATTATCTGTCTATATATAATTTTACACTCCTACGCATATTTATATATATATTTTTTCTAATACGTGTCTTTTGACCTTTTCGTTTTGTCTGATTATATGAAAAAAAAATAATATACGTATATCATTGTATATTTTCGTATACATTATTTTTAGCATAAAAAATATCAATATTATGATAAAAAAATGATGTGACACAGATATACAATAATATATATAAGATTATAAAAAAAATAGATTCGAACACTAGGAAATTAATTTATATTTTATATCTAGATTTAATAAGCTTTTTTTCCCTTAATATCCGAATTAATAAGATTCTATCTAAATATTAAGGTACCAATACCATGATAAAAAAAATGTGATTGTCAAAACTTGATTTCATAAAAACGAAAATTTTTAAAAGAAAAAAAAAATCATGCCGCCACGGTGGCACAGTGGAAATTGCAATATATTTTTTTACTACTGCATTTAAAATTAAATTATTTAAATACTAGCAATTCAACTTTTTTTGCTTTAATTGATTTGACTTAGAAATTTCATATTACTTGTCTGCTATGTTCAGTTTCAGTGTTTTCGGAGAACGAAAGTGTTTGTAGAGAAAGCTCAGCGTTTCCTATTTCTGTCTTTTTTCTTTTTCTGCACCTACTCTTCTTCAATTCTTCATTAGGGTTACCCAAAAGCCTCTAACTTTCTGTTTGGAAGCACAGAAAAATTCACGACGACGTGGAAGAGAGAGAGCAGCTGGTGTTAGTGATGCTTGAGTAATAATGGACACTGCGAATCAGCAGACGCTGAAAGGAAGAACCTTTGATGATGATGACGACGACGAAGCCCAACAGCAACAACAACAAACTGTGCTTGTTCCCATGCAGGTGAATGGTGTGTTGAACCCTTTTGATGGAGGTTCTCACGAGGTGGTAGAAAAAGCTTTCGTGAGTTCTGGGTTGTCTTCTTCTACTGCTGCTACTGCCGTTCAGCCAAGAACCAGTGAGCTCACCATTGCATTTGAAGGCGAGGTTTATGTTTTCCCAGCGGTTACCCCAGAAAAGGTTCAATTTTTATTTTTGTTGTTATGTGTGATCGATGCTCTTTTTAATTTAATTCTCTCCCCCATTGGGTGTTGAATGTTTGATTGGAAAATTTTGCTTGAGAATTTTTTACCATAGATTAGGTGCCCTTGTTCTGAATTTTTTATGATAAACAGTTTCGTGTGTGTTTTGGTTTCTTTGAACTTAACAAGAAGAAGGCAGAAAAGAGGTGTGTGTATGAATGAATTAATTTCTCATTGATTATCAAAGGGTGAGTAGGTTACATATATACAGAATGAAAAGAATGAAATCAGCACAATCAAATGATTCTCACAATCCTAACAGAATTCCTAAAACAATGAATGAGTCATCATATAAAATGAGTGAGTATAGACAAAACAGATGAAAAATGATGCAGCTTGATTAAGATGATTGGGCTTTTGTGTTGTTTGAAATATTGTTGTGTTGGGCTGTTTGTGCAGTATCATCCAATAGAACTCTTATTGTGTATGGTTCTGGTTGTGATTGCTGGGAATTGGGATACTGAATTTAATTTCATTTCCATTGGATGCATCCTGAATTTAATTTTGTTTCTTCCATAAAATTTCACTGCTTTTTCATTTTTTTTAAAAAAATATTTTTGTTTCCTGAACAAATAGGTGCAGGCTGTATTGTTACTCTTGGGAGCCCAAGAGATCCCCAGGACTGCTGCCATCTCCGATTCTTCATTGCAGCAGAACTGTCAGCAGATTATGGTGCTCGTTCTGAAAATTAATTTTCTTTCTTGGTGATCCATCATTTCTTGTTTCTTAACATTTGTTGGGTTTTCTACTTTTTCTTATAAGTGCAGGGAATAAATGATGCTTCCCGAGGTTCAAAGGATTCGCGGAGAATTGAATCACTTGTAAGGTTCCGTGAAAAGCGAAAAGACCGATGTTTTGAGAAAAAAATCCGGTACACTTGCCGTAAAGAGGTAGCCGAGAGGTAGGGTTTGTGCATTGGGAAATTTGATTTGTTACCCACCACCACAAAAGAAAAAAAAAGCTTGTGTTGTATTATGAATGGGTTTATTCCACTGGCACTCTTTGAGCTGTGGATATTGATGCTGTTGTTCTTCTTGAGATTGATTGTATTTGAATGTCTAACAGGATGCATCGTAAGAATGGACAGTTTGCATCAGTGAAGGAAGGGTACAAATCTCCTGTTGAAAATTTCGATTCAAGCAACGGTGGAGGTGATCCTTATTCAGAATCTATGTGAGTTGCAAGCTAAATCTCTGTTTTTTATTTTTAAACATTCACAATTTACATGTTGGAACTAATATGGTTCATTTTTCTGTTGAACCTCTGCCATTATTTAGTGAACGTAGATGTCAGCACTGTGGAATTAGTGAGAAGTCAACTCCAGCTATGCGTCGAGGACCATCTGGTCCAAGATCTCTGTGCAACGCTTGTGGTCTTATGTGGGCTAATAAGGTAAATAATATCTGTATATTAGGCTTGATCTGGATTTACGTTTCTTATTATTGATTGTAGCTAGTGCTCCCCTCCATAATCAGGTTTTGCATGCAATTAAGTATTAAATTTGTTGTTTTTATGGTTACGGGCTTACGGCAACTAGATGCCATGTCTGATGAGTAGTACTTTTGTATAAAATTATTTAAAGAAAGTTTTTTTTGGTCCACTTTTTGGCGCTGAAAGTTTGTCATGTTGACAATGAGATTGTTATCTTATAGTTGTATGTTTGATGTAACCATGATTGAGGAGTTTATGAGGGAAACAGACAACTTTTACATAAGTGCTTTCAAGTTTAATTTGTGAATCCTTGATATATGACAATAATGTGTATCCTGGTTGTTTATCCTTTTAATTTTGGTGTAAAATTGGTGAAAATTATTTATGCTACCCTCTGTCCTGCTTTTAACCTGGACATGAAAATGTTTCTTCCATTCAACATTTATGCCTGTTCTTGTTATCAACTCATTATATGGCATTGCAATTATTTGAAAGGTGTTTATTTTACTTTTATGGATTTTCACGATCATGTATGAATAATTTAATTGCATTTTCCCCATGTTGCCAAATTTGATTACAATAATCTTGATTAAATCATGCTATAAATTATCATGAATTACATGCTTAATTGATTTGAAGGGAACTCTAAGAGATCTCAGCAAAGCAGCAAAGGTCACTTTTGAACAAAATGGACAGGTATGTAGTGCTAACAATGTTTTGTCTTCCTGGTTTAGAAGATAGAGTACTGTATAACATGTTACAAATTATTCAAGTATATGTTAGTTAAAAAGGAGTTTAATCCATAGTGTTGAACCTGTAATTTTTTCTCATGGTGGTTACCTAATTCAGATTTTTCTTATTATAGTTTTGGAATTTCAATTCTAATCATTTGTCTTTATCTGCAGGATACATCAGCTGATATAAAACCTTCGCCAACAGAACCAGAGAACTCTTTCCCCGACCAGAACGAAGATGTATGTTTTTAATGCGATTGAACTTAACAAATTAAAAAAGCGTTTTCTAATGTGGAAAACACTACTCATTATTTATCAATTCTGCTCATAGTTTGAGTTGTTTTGCTTGCACGAATGGAAAGTAGGTTCTGCTCTATTGAACTGTCATTTATTATATTTAGTCAATTTTATTTCTATCAGATCTGTCCTGAGGAAGCTAAACCTATGCCAATAGATTCCAGACAGTCATCCGAGAGGAACAATGATCAGGTTCTTACTTCTTATGTATATGTATCTATTGAAGTTCATATCTTGAATATACTGAAAATTATCAACTTTGGAATATTTGTCATCAAGTTGAATTCTCTGATTTACAGTGTACACTTGATACTGCTGAAGCAGTTACCAACGATATATCCATCCAGATGGAGAATAATGCTCTCAGTATACATCAAGAGGTATTCTTTTGTTTGGAAAGAGTTTTTCGGTAATACTAGCTCCTAGCATTTGGAAAATGGCAGTTTGTATGTAATACTTTTGATGGTTGCAGGATAATAATCTTGAAGATTTTGCTGATGCTTCGGGAACAGAATTTGATATTCCTGCCTGTTTTGATGAGCAGGTACCTTTTTTTTTTTTTATCACTTATCATAGGCATGAGCCTTTATGCATGCATCCGTAAATTGTGTGAGCTCTAATCCGTTTAGCACACTTACAGGTTGATATTGACATTGATGATTCCAACATGAGGACTTACTGGCTATGATCTGGAGATATGTCACCAGAGAATTGCCTATTATTCACACATGGATATTCTGTGATACAAGCAAATAATGTGCTATGCTGCTTCAACTAACATAGGACTTCCGGGGATGGTTTATGTTTTATAGACAAATTATTTCTGGAAGCAATGTGAATTATGATAGTAGGCTTAGATATTTAGGTTTTCTGTATATCCTATTAGTACTGGATTCGATTTATATGTTGTGAATAGTTCAGTTTTTCCCCTTTATTCTTCAAAATATAAGTGCATTTATTTTCTTTACCTCAGTTTTTGCATTAGATATTGGGAAGTTGGGATTACTATACTGCAATGGAAGTCATTTCTTATTCCCTATTCGGGCCTGAAGAAATGGGGTACAAATTTATAAAGCAATTTCTTGGAAGGAAATATTGATTGGAATACTTAATTTTTTGCTTTGGGCGCGGTTCACTTCACCATGAGTCAAAGCTGGTTGGTGTTAACAAAGAAATTTTGGCGAATCTACTATTTTGATGTCTCTTTTGTTGTCTACAATGATGAGTTTCGAAAAATAAGTACAAACAAAATCTTTTCTATGTATAGAGTTTGTGGTGATTTGAATCTGGTTTAGTCGTATGTACAAGCATCTGAGTTTTTTTAAAATGTCAGTATCTAGTGAGATGGCGGCGTAGCCAGAGGTCATACATCACCATATGAAACGCATCTAGGCTAACTGGAGGAGTATTCCACTTGAAATGCTTCTGGACCTGAACCACAAACAGAAAATTTTGAAGAAGCTAACAGGAAACTTATGTCTTAAATCACAAACATAAGTGGCATGAAAGATGAGCATAGCAGTTTAACTGAAAATAAAGTGCAAGCTTAGAGCTTCGTGACCGTCACTAATATTTTAAAAAACCAGAAACTGAAACTTATTACCTTTATTAAGTTCTGATTCAATGTCACGAAATCTTTATCAGATATATTTCTCAGAATGTCTTTGAGCTGATAAAGCTCACTTTCCTTCACTATAACAGAAAACTTCCGCCAATCCAGAATATCATTAAAAGGCAAGTCATAATAGTTTGACATGATTACTGCAGATAGAACACAAGAATTTATGTTAGAAGAGATGGGTAGTCAGTGAGCAACAGAAGTCATGAAGATGGAGTTTACCTGGAACACAGCCGTAATGGATTGAGTCGGCGATACGGCTGCTACCAACAGGTCCATGAGGGCACAAACAAAACTTGGATCTATAAAGTTTCTCCACATAAACAATAGGCCCTGTAGCATGAAGGTCAACTCTGTTATTCTGAATGTCAAGCTCAGTGTCATTGTCCCACATAGCTGCAAGTTCATCTTTCAATTTAGAATCAGAACGACCAGCCCAGAAAGCAAGTATTTTCCTGCAGCATTTTTCGGATCGGAATTGATATTAAAATTCATAAAGCTGACACAGTTTACGGTGACATAATTCAAAATTATGGCAGCAACAATTTCTACCTGTTCTTTATGTCATTTCCACCTGCAGGGTGGAAGAATGGCAGCTGCACTTGAGGGAGGGTAACATCCTTGTGTGGAATAAACAAACTGTCATAACTGGATGAACAAACCACCCGAATGGAATTTTTGACAAGATATGGAACCCCATTCGTAGCCCTGGCACCAATATCATGGCAAGTCACAAAAAAGTGATCAGCACCCAATGTTCTGTTCCAATAAGGATACTTGAACTTTAGGCTCTCCACATACTTCCCAACTTCATAAATCATACTCTCATAAGTCAACCCCTACATAATTCATATGCGCCCATTAGACTCTTATGGTGCATTTGTTTTGAGGGACTGGGACTGAGACTTGGAATTCATGCATAGTGCTAAGTGCTAATTGCTAAGCATATTTGATATTCTATTATGAGTTGCTAATATTTGAAGAATTTTATTCAGGCATAAACAAGAACAAGATATGTACAAGTATAATAGTTATCCTGAGAATCATCCACAAATGCAAAATTGGCTTTATATGTAGTAAGCAATTTCAACCCTAAAAATTATGAACATTTCAGCTATTTGCTATAAAAGAATCACTAACAAAACGTTGATTTGAATAAATACATTGCACAATTGAACAGGTTTCTTGTTGCGTTATGTGAGTTAACCTCTAAGAATCATGCAAATCATTCTTGGAGGTGAAATTAGATCATGCATATATACCTTGCCTCGCATTTTGTGGCAAGAAATAGGAATGAAGAAGAGGTGAGCTTGAAGAGGATCGGCAGTGAAGAAGCTGCTTTCTTTGATGTTCTTGAAGAAGTATCCTTCACTGGAGTATTTCCCGGTGAGCTTCCTCGGCGTGTGGAAATACGTCTCAGGATCACCGTCAGGGTACACGAACACCTTCAGCTCCTTCTCCATCTTCTTGTAGTCGGATTCGAACACCTCCGGCGAGTGGAACGCACTAAAAGAATACAACGTCGCTCTCCTCGGCGCATCGGAATCGTGCTGTGCATCACAAAAAAAATGAGACAAAAAGTGTGAAAAATTAACACCATGAGCGAGAAATTTAGGCAGAGAGAGAGAGAGAGAGACTTGGAGCTGGAGGTTGAAGATTAGCTGATCGAAGAAGAAGAAGTTCGTGAGGGTGTAAAGGAGGTACAGGAGGATGCATGCGGTGGAGACGCAGAGGTATCGACAGCGGATGTGGTGGTAGCTGCGAGGGTAGTTGCGGAGGAAAGATATTCCGGGAAAATTAGGGAAGGAAAATGAGTTTTCTCGGGAAAGTGAGGGTGGCGCCATGGAATTGGCGGGAAAATGAGGATTCTCAGAAAGTCGTTGTAACAGATTTCTTTTTCTCATGTCTTCTGCTTTCGGATTTGGTAACTACTAACCAGAAAGTAATTAACTAAACAAAATTAGTCAACGTCTCAATGAGCTCTTAGCAAGTCAGCACCCAGCAAATGGGTCCAACCTACTAATACATCAAGATCCCGTAGGCCCATTTGTGACCCAATAGATTGTCAATAAGGCCCAATCAGATGGATCAGAACCAGAAAGCCCAACCACAAATATGCCATGACATGGTTGCAATATTGACCCCAAAAGAAAATAACAAGAAAATAGGAGTAGAAAAGAAGATTAATGTTTCCCAAAATAATAGAATATATCTCTCGCAAAAATAAGAAGGGAGAAAAAAGATTGGCTTTACAAGACTTCTTATTGAAATGATTATTGATTAAGGTGTTTGGTTCCGTTGGCGTATAATTAGAAAACAACCACTGCAGCAATTCCAGCAAGTAGTTGAAAGCCCCACACACCTCACGAGGACCAATCACGTCTTTTACTTTACTCTTTGTTATTTGATCAACTCTTTCATTTTCCATTTCAATTTTTTGAAACACAAGAAGAGAAAAAACAGTAAAAGAGAGAAGAGAGGCACATTCAACATTCCTTTCTTCTCTCCACCATCCGTCTCTAAATCACAAAAACCCTAGCTAGGGTCCTTCCTCTTCCCTTGCTGCTGCTTCTCATTCACTGATCCAATCCAATCATGGCGGACGATGCCACCGCACCTCCTCCATCGTCTTCCGCCGCCACCGCGCCACTCGGCTCCTCCGTGATCTCGCTCGTGAACCGCCTCCAGGACATCTTCTCCCGCGTCGGCAGTCAGTCCACTATCGACCTCCCTCAGGTGGCGGTGGTAGGCAGCCAGAGCAGTGGCAAGTCCAGCGTGCTGGAGGCTCTTGTCGGCCGCGACTTCCTCCCTCGCGGCAACGACATCTGCACGCGCCGCCCGCTTGTTCTCCAGCTCGTCCAGACCAAGCGCAAGCCCGACGGCTCCGACGAAGAGTACGGCGAGTTCCTCCACTTGTCTGGGAAAAGGTTTTACGATTTCTCCGAGATTCGTAGGGAAATCCAGGTGAAAAATCGTATATATTTGTTCCTTTTTTTTCATTTATAATATCTGAGATTTTTTACTAGTAGCTGGAAGTGAAAATTTTAAGCGAGGTTTTAGGAGGAGCGCAGAATGCGATTTCTATGTTTAGATTTTCGATAGTGGCGTCGAGTTTAGATTTTCACATGTCTACATTGGAATGAAATGCAGAGGTTTTAACATCAATTTCATGACTGATAAACTGAGTGTGACATCTTTCAGTATCGGCCACTATTTTTTCTATCTAGAGGAGAAATTTATCGTATTTTCCTCCATTCACTCCCCTTAGGGACATGCATACTCAGTCATATTAACCATAATGCAAATAAGTTGAACCTGGATGCAAATAATCTGATAGTGATTCCCAACGGTCATGTCTGTAGAGTGGATAAAATTGATGTTAGACTGGTGAATAATCCACTCTTGTTTGTGGCTTTATCCACAGATGTTAAAGAAATGCAATATAATTAAATGTGAAATGGGAATTAATTTTGGAAGATAATGTTTTCTCACTAGTTGCTGCAGATTTATTGCTACGATATTGGCATGTAATAACATTCTTAGTCAAGGGTCCATTCATCCATTGGAACAGGTTTTTCATGTTAATAAGCTCAGAAATAGTCAAACTTTAGATTTCCGTTATTTGGATCTATATAGCATGTGATGAGATGCTCTTCAATCTTGATGATGTGCTGATAAGGTATACAATGTCCTAGTGTAGTCCTTTTTCATTATATCTCACTCTTAACCTGTATATTGTTTTCCACTTTTTCTAGGCTGAAACTGATAGGGAAGCAGGAGGGAACAAAGGTGTCTCTGACAAGCAGATTAGACTGAAGATTTTTTCACCAAATGTTCTTGATATCACGCTTGTAGATCTCCCTGGCATAACAAAGGTTCCTGTGGGTGACCAGCCTTCTGATATTGAAGCCCGAATTAGAACCATGATCATGTCATATATTAAAACCCCGACCTGTCTCATTCTGGCTGTCACTCCAGCAAATTCAGATTTGGCCAATTCAGATGCTCTTCAGATGGCGGGAGTTGCTGATCCTGAGGGTGGGGCTATTACTTCCATGTGCTTTAAATCAATCATCCTTTTTTTTATGTGCCCTCAATTGGTTTTTGAATTTTTTTTCCTCGGGTGCAGGTAATAGAACGATTGGCGTGATCACAAAGGTTCAGAATGCTCTTATAGCTTACATTTGTATTTATGAAATGTGAATTTAGCTTTGCTGTTGCCTTGTTCTGACATGTTAAGCATGTATTCTTGGGATGTAGTTGGATATCATGGACAGAGGTACTGATGCCCGGAATCTGTTACTAGGAAAAGTTATTCCCCTCCGACTTGGTTATGTAGGTGTTGTAAATCGTAGTCAGGAGGTAATGTTATTTTCCTGCTGTGATGAAGGCAATTAACACTTACATTCACATATGTTCTATTACTTATTATACTAGATTTGTGGTCACTAGGTACACTTATTGTGTATAAGTAAATGAGCACTTGAACTTATGTTACTTGATCAGCTGAATGTCAATATTTAATAATAAATTGTTTCTCTATCGTGGCATCAAATTAGGATATCTTAATGAACCGGAGTATAAAGGATGCTCTCATTGCTGAAGAGAAGTTTTTCCGCAGCCGTCCTGTAAGGAAGTACCTCTGAATAGTTATGTCATGCATTCTTGATTATGTATTACCTGCTAAGTTGGATCCATTTATGCTATTAATAGGTTTACAGTGGGCTAGCTGATAGTTGTGGCGTTCCTCAACTAGCAAAAAAATTGAATCAGGTAGAGTATAATGTTGAAATCACCAGTTGTATTTTATTTTGTATTTTGCTCTGCAGAATGGCAGCCTCATTTTGTTTCTGTACTGATACATGTTGTTTGTGTATTTGCCTGCCCATTATTTTGCAGATTCTAGCACAACATATCAAGGCTGTTTTACCGGGCTTGAGAGCACGCATAAGCACTTCACTAGTTGCTGTTGCAAAGGAGCATGCAAGCTATGGAGAAATCACCGAGTCCAAGGTATGTGCTAATAGCCTAATACTGTATAGCTGATCATATTGTTTTACAAAGCAGCATGGTTTTCTCTGTTTTGTTTTCACTATCTTTTGCCTTATTTATGTGATTGTTTATCTCTGGTAGGCTGGACAGGGTGCTCTTCTCCTGAATATTCTTTCAAAATACTCTGAAGGTATCTATTTAGATTGTCACCTCCTCTTCGGCCTCTTACTCTGTGTGTGGTGTGCGCACCCACATGTGTGTGCTCGTGTATTTATTAATTCATTAATTGTTATTGTTATTGTTATTCATTAGTTGTTCAATTTATAAAACAGCTTTCTCATCCATGGTTGAGGGGAAGAATGAGGAGATGTCTACAACTGAGCTATCCGGTGGAGCACGAATTCATTATATTTTTCAATCTATCTTTGTGAGGAGTCTAGAGGTATTTATCTGTGGCACTTTTAGACAGTATAGCTGTTCTATTTCTAACATGTTTGCCTATGTTGCAGTTGATATTAAGGATAATGAAATTAACAAACCTATGTTCAGTTTTTTATATGGGGTGTTTGACCTTGACACGTGTAGTTGTTTATTTTTATATTCATAGTAACTCAGCCTATCACTTTATGGAATTCATGAATGATGCCGGATACTCAACCACTACTCTTTCTCCTTTTTATTTGATGCTAGTGTATATTATTATATTACTCATACATTATTTATTATCTAATACTATCAAATATTTCTTAGTGTATATGCTATTTAACAATTAAAGTAAGCAATTTTATTTTTCAACCAAATTCCAGTTGAGTCTTGTCATTGTAAATGTTAAATGATTCTTTTGCTTGTAATTTTGCGTCTGAAACAAGTTGGATTAGGATTCAATGTTTTCCCTTAGTTTATTATGAGCTCACTTTATGGTGCAAATTTTTGGCAATACGAAAAAATACCAGCATTGGCATCACAGGCCAGACTGCTGTTCTGTTCTTTTCTTCAGAGCTATTTCCTTTGAGCCTTATTCTGTAACTTAATGTTTCTTGAAGGAGGTAGATCCATGTGAAGGCTTGACTGATGATGATATTCGTACTGCCATACAGAATGCAACTGGGCCTAAATCAGCATTATTTGTTCCAGAAGTAAGCCTCCCCCCTCTTTCTCCTCCCCTAGTTCCTTCCCGTTATGGAGTTATAATTTTCTCGGTTGATTTTTGGGTTTTTTTCCCCTAATCTTTGTGCATCGGTGCATCCAAGTTCTAACCAGTTTTATTAAAAAAAAACTTCGTATCACCACATATGTTATTTGTGTAAATAGGTGCCATTTGAAGTCCTTGTGCGAAGGCAAATATCTCGTCTATTGGATCCCAGTCTTCAGTGTGCCAGGTTTATATATGATGAATTAATAAAGGTAGGGTTTTAAGGTTCACCGTATTTGCTGTCTCATTTACCAAGTATGTCTCTTAAACAAAATCTTTCTCTTCAGATCAGCCATCGGTGTATGGTTACTGAACTGCAGCGATTCCCTTTCTTGCGAAAGCGCATGGATGAAGTAATAGGGAACTTCTTACGGGAAGGCCTCGAACCTTCAGAAAACATGATTGGACACCTCATAGAAATGGAGGTATGCTGAAATTCGAGTGGTTTTAAGTACTTGAATGTATGTATATTCCGTTTGATTCATTCTCAAACTAGGCTTGGTTACAGTGCCAAAATTTATATCTTGCAACTGTGATTGATCATCTGGAACTGATAAAACTTTAAAATTAATATTTATATTCAAGTTTTACTGTGCAATCTTGACCTGTCTGTCTTATTCAAAATTCAAATTGATTCCTACTCCCAAGTTTGCTTAATTTATCAAATCAGCGTATGTGACAGAATCATACAATTTTTCAAATGGATTTGGTAAGTGAATAGTGATAACTGTTGGTAGAATGAATTCATTTTGTGGAATACATCAGCCTGCAAATTTTAATTGATGGGATCAGGGTATCAAAAATTTCATCATAGCTGGGATGAGTTTTACCTTCTGCTTTATTAGGCTCAGCATTTCTTGGGCCTTGATTTTCTGTGTTAAAACCTTGGTTCATTGGTACTGTATATCTTGAAATAAGTTGGAAAAACAGAAGAATCAAGCGGAAACCATTGAATGTCAAGAATCAGTCAGGTTATTGGTGTCGATTGCAGTGGTCTTTCAATCAGATGGAATTTGCAATTTCCTTGCCAATAATCTCGTTATATTACACAATTTTGCAGATGGATTACATAAACACTTCCCATCCAAATTTTATTGGTGGAAGTAAGGCATTAGAAATGGCAATGCAACATGGAAAATCTTCTAGGATTACTCTACCTGTTTCTAAACCAAAGGTATACGTCTTACAGGCTCGAGTTCCAAATATTTCTCTCTTTTTTTTATTCATTGGAGAAATGATATTAATTTATGCCACCATTTTATTTTGCTTTAAAATTTTCATATGAATATCCAATAGGATGGTCTGGATTCTGACAAGGGATCAGCGTCTGAAAGAAGTGTGAAGTCTCGAGGTATTCTTGCAAGACAGGCTAATGGAGTAGTTGCTGATCCGGTTTGTCGTCATATCCTGTCAATTGATCAGAGTTTTGTTTACATTTCTTATTTGAATGAGTATCTTATTTTGTCATTTCAATTAAAAATTTAAACCAGGGTGTTCGTGTTCCTTCGGATGCTGAAAAAGTTGTGTCCTCTGGTAATTTACTTCTTGTATATTTTGTTTGATATTATTGTTGCATTAATCTTATTATATTCTTGCTTGTGCTTTCTGATTACCGATCTTCAATAAAATACTTTTTATGCACCCATCAGGCGGCTTATTATTTTTTCTTCTAAATTTTGAATTTTGGAATGTGTCAGGAAACCCTAGTGGATCAAGCTGGGGTATCTCATCCATTTTTGGCGGAGGTGATAGCCGTGTGGCTGTGAAGGATAATACAGCCAGTAAACCACATATTGAACCAATTAACAGCATGGAGCAATCATTCTCTATGATCTATTTGAGAGAGGTATATATATGAGTGCCACGTTCATACTTAGTTTGACCAATATATTCCATGGGATTAATTTTTCTTAATTTGCTTTGGTTTTTGTAGCCACCT
>JASCZI010120889.1:105362-125589 GCA_036250425.1 Stylosanthes scabra | reverse complement strand
TGAGGCCATCTGAAAGCAATTCAGAGACAGAAGCTATTGAAATTACAGTAATAAAGTTACTTTTGAAATCATACTATGATATTGTCAGAAAAAATATTGAGGATCTCGTCCCAAAAGCTATAATGCACTTCTTGGTAATTCATATCCTTCTTTTAGCTTGGCATATTATTACAATGATGCATTTTGACCAAGTAGCCTTTTTTCTATCAATGCTGAACTTCCAATATGCAATATCTTCTATATGTGATGTATATCCTCTTACCAGTGGAAAGTGTTTGGAGTGCACTCAGTAAGTTTAATCCAGTGAAAAAGAACTTGGAGGGAGCTTTATTCTTTTACATGATTAACAGAAATATGAATCATGAATGTTGAATTTATGTATCTGAAAGATGGTGACAATTTGGAACATTTTTTTTGGTGACAATTTTACATGATTAACAGAAATATGAATCAAAATAGTTGACAATGCTCTGTGCTACTTATGTTTGAATGGTTGAAAATGAGTTGGTTTTCGCGCATTGTACAAATCCTAGTAACATTCTTTACTGAATAATGCCAGGTAAACAACACCAAGAAAGAGCTCCACAATGTCTTCATTAAAAAGCTATACAGGTTAGTGGAAGGTTGCTGCTTGCAGATTCATTCATATGTTGTATATAATTGTCGTACATTACTTGTTGATTGTGCTTTGTATTTTGCATTGGAAACAGAGACAACCTATTTGAAGAGATGTTGCAAGAACCTGATGAGGTAGCCATGAAAAGGAAGCGCTGTCGAGAACTTCTCCGTGCTTATCAGCAGGCTTTTAAGGTGTATACTCTGAAGCTTTAATCAGCATTTTCTGGATACATGTTCTCTGATATTTTATATTATTTAGCATTTCTACCTTTATAACAATGGTTGAAAAGTATAATCGGTGCCTGATGAGTGTATTTAATCTCGGTAGGACTTGGAAGAACTGCCTCTGGAAGCTGAAACAGTTGAAAGAGGATTCAGTTTGCCTGACACAACTGGTTTGCCTAAAATTCATGGGTTACCAACTTCATCAATGTATTCTACAAGCAATTCTGGAGACTACTATGCGTCTCCGAAGAACCCAAGGTCTAAGAGGTCCTCCCATTCTGGGGAACTTCAATCACCTTTGCATGCTAATTCAGATTCCAATGGAAATGGTAGGCCATTCACATCCGGGTTCTATCCTGCGGTTGATGCGTGAGCTATCTCTAAACTTGCTCGTTGGTCCAAGTAGTTAACTCAAAAAAGGCATTTTATTCATTTAATTGCACTGCAACATTCGGGAATAGGAATTCTGCTCCCTTAGCAGGACTGCGTGATATTTAGATTTTACTATTAAGTGAAGTGGTCTTGAATGTTGGTCACTGTTTTCGTTGCTTAAGTTCACTTTGTCTCATAGCGTTGCGTTGCGTTGCCGTTATTTTTAGGCTCCAAAAAGAATAACATAGGAGCACATGAGGTCCTTAACATTTTTGAGAATTTGATTGCGTAGTAATATTGTTGTATATTTTTTGTGCTTTCTTAGCAATTTCGCAGTTCCAGAGTTTGTTTGGTACTTGGTAGTACAGTAGCCTAGTAGGACATATTAGCTATGCGAAATTGCGAATTGTCCAACAATATTGATTTTTATTATTATTATTATTAGATGCAGGGATTTACCTTGTGAATTTTGTGTTACGTTGTCCTACACCACGGGGTTTGAACCTATATTTTATACATGATGTTTAATTTAAATTTTAAACCTCTCTAAACTACTTTTAGTGGCTTTGATTTCCCCTGATTACTTAGATTGGTTTTGTTAATTTAATCTCTATGTTGAATTTTTATTTTGACTTGCTTTTATTCACATTGTTGCAAGCAAACATAACACCAGTACGAAAATATGCAGTAAAAAATTCGTAGAAATGGTCCTTCCCCGGTTATTATCTGCCAATTACGCTGTGCTTGTATCTGAAATCAGGGTAACATTAGGGTTGTTATCTTGCTTTGTCTAACCCTAGTTGCACAATGCGCTTGGTTCTTGCCACTCATATACCATGTGGAAGAGTAAATAGAATATCAATTTAATTCTTAAATTCTTCTAATATTACGATTTTTATGAGCTAATCAATTTTATAAAATTAATGAGCCAGACAATTTTATGATTTAAATTATCAATCATGCTAGCTGCATAAGTGGTTTTAAAAACCAAGTGCAAAATCAAGTGGTTTTAATCTAGCGCGTGTTTGATAAGTCCACTCTCACCGCCAAAGCGCGTGTTCACACGCCTGTGCAAAACTCTCACTTCTGAGTTTGTAATGAACACGAGAAGCAAAGAGCGTTGCCATCATTTTCTTCATCATCGATGCTGTCGTCTTCTTCATCATCCTCCTTCGTCATTGTCTTCTTCATCATCTTCCTTCGTTATCGCCGTCGCCTTCTTCTTCTTCTTCTTCTTCTTCTTCTTCCTCCTTCTCCTCCTCCTCCGTCGTCGTCGTCGCCTTCTCCTTCTTCTTCTTCCTCCTCCTCCTCCTCCTCCTTGCTTTTAATTGCATGATTCAAGATTTGATTGAGTTGCTTAATATTTGTGTGCATTCTGGATAATTATCTGTGTGCATTCTGGGTTAGCTTCATCGTTATTAGGTTTTTTTTGCTTTTAATTGCATGAATCAAGATTTGATTGCGTTGCTTGTTACTTGTGTGCATTCTGGATGGTTATCTGTGTGCCATTCTGAGTTAGCTTCATCATTCTTATGTTTTTTTTTGCTTTTAAATGCATGAATCAAGGTTTGATTGTGTTGCTTGTTATTTGTGTGCATTCTGGATGGTTATCTGTGTGCATTCTGGATTAGCTTCGTTGTTATTAGTTTTTTTTCTTTTAATTGCATGATTCAGTATGTATTTGATTGGGTTGCTTGATATTTGTGTGCATTTTGGATGGTTATCTGCATTCTGAGTTAGTTTCATCGTTCTTATGTTTTTTTTCTTTTAAATGCATGAATCAAGGTTTGGAATGTGTTTCTTGTTATTTATGTGCATTTTGGATGATTATTTGTGCATTCTGCATGATTATATGTGTACATTCTGGATGATTATTTATGACAATCAAACGGTCAACCATTCTTGTTAAACAAATATATCCCTTATATTAAGGGATCAGGCGCGTGTAAAAACAAGAATGGCTCACCACTTGGTTGTCAAAACCACTTGGTCAGCAAGAATAATTGTTAAATTAACAATTATGCTATTTAAATTAAGAAAATAATTGAATAAGTAAATGTACTCAAAATAAACTTGAAATTATGAATAATATTTTTTTTGCCAACAATAGAAACAAAATAAAAACAAGATAACTAAAAAGAATCATCTCTAGACTCCAGCTCTGGATTCGACTAAGGCCCATTTCCTTTCACTCTCTATGAATCTATCAGTGGCCCGATAATAGTGCACATGCAAGTAACAAGTCAAAGAAAATTATGTAGTCTTCTACCGAAAAAATATTATGTAGTCATGTCCACAATAGAAAAAAATTTAGATATGTCCAAAAAATATATATAAAAAACTAAGCAGACGAATACCAAAATATTAACGTAGACTAAATACCAAATACCCAAAAAAAAAATATGGACTAATACCAAGAAAACGAATAATTATGTTGACCAAAAATGCCCTCCTTGTTCTCCAAACAAGAGAAATTAAAAAAAGCTTATCTATTCTTAGTTTGTTACTATGATACTACCGAGCACACGGAGAACACGTCAACAGCTCGAAATCCGCGAATCCAGAATTGACACGTATCCCTCTAACCGCGACCGCCTCCACAAATGTGGCTATAAATTAAACGCTAAAAGGGATACTAAGGGTTTTGTGGTCTTCTCTTCAGATTTTCATTTCTCGCAACAACCTCTCCCTTCAGCAAATTCCATATTCCCTCTCTTTTGTTCACCGTCTTTGCCCTAACAACCAATCATGCCTCGCCGCAGCTCCGGTGGTGAGCACCTCCATTTCTAATCTCTTTTATTTTGCATTGTTTCTGAATTAATGCTCTCAGATCTTTTAGATTTTTTGTTATTTTTGTTCGGTTCTATGCTTTTTATTTTGCTCTTATTTCGATTATGCATTTTTCGTGTTTAAATCGCTTTGTTTGATTGTTCGCGGAAGTTGAAAACCCTAGGCTTCCATTGTTTGAACTACCTATCTTGTGATTTTGCGATTAATTTGGTTTCACCACTTCGACTTCATGGCAAATATTGGTTAGGGTTTTCTAGCTTTTTTAAAAAATGAAATAAAAAATAAAGAAAGATGACTTAATTAATCACCTGCTTATGAAGATGTTATGGTTTCTATTAATTCTTGTGTTTGGTATGAAGCGTGAAACATTTATAGGGATTTTGCCATGGTGCTTTGGAACGGTGAAGGGTGAAAACTATGAGGGGTTTATTAGTATCTGGTTCTATCTAGATAACATTTTTTTCACTTAGATTCAAAGCTATGATTATGCCCGTAGGTTTACCTGCATTTGTTTCCATGATTTTGAGGACCTTGGTTGCAGAATGCTGGTCCACGGTATATACTTGTTTCGGACATAGGGTATTCCAGTGCCATTTAGGAGAGAAAAAGGATGAATTGTTTTAGGAAGAAGTCTTACTGCCTTAACAACATGATAATTTGATTATATAACATTCATGTTCATACAATATATAAATGAACCATTTACTCTTATGTCAATGAAATTGACTATTGAGTTATTGCTTATATCTACAGGAAGATCTTCTCGCCCTGCTCCACGTGCAGCTCCACGTCCTGCTCCAGGTATGGATGAATGTGATACAGTAATAGGGCTAGGCTAAGCTCGAGTTTCAATACTCTTAACATATGCAATCTGTCCTTTATCTTATGAAATTACATGTAGTGAATATTGATACAATTTATCTTTTGCTACTAGAAATTGATATCGAATTATTCTGCTGACTTGCCTTCCATTGTTGTTTTCTTGCAGTTCACCAAGCTCCTCCTCCCGCTCCTGCTCAGAGCGGCGGTGGTGGTTCTATGCTTGGGGGTATTGGATCTACAATAGCCCAAGGTATATACTAACATAAGATCACCTTCCATTATTATATTTGATCTGTCGAAACAGATTTTCATACACCATAGGTGCCTAACACTGGATACACTTACCTTGGTTTGCAGGAATGGCTTTCGGCACTGGAAGTGCTGTAGCACATAGGGCTGTGGATTCCATCATGGGACCACGAACAGTTCAACATGAAATGGTCGAGCCTGCTGCTGGTGCTGCTGCATCCGCTGTGCCCACCGCGAATAGCATGGATGCATGCAACATTCACTCAAAGGCATTCCAAGATGTATGTATCCACTTGTTCCGTTTTTATACCTAGTTATGTAATCTTCTGTTTGAAAACCTTAATATTTCCTCAAGGCCTAAAGCTGTCGTGAGTTATAATTGCATGGTTTTCAGCATCTTTGCCACCCCGAATGGATCTACCATGCAAAATTGTGTTTTTTGCATGTGATGTTCATTTGCAAGTTTTGATGTGTTTGTGAAATATGATAAATATTACTCAACGCTAAATGTTTTATTGATTTCCTTGCAGTGCATCAACAGCTATGGAAGCGACATTAGCAAGTGCCAATTTTACATGGACATGCTTGCAGAATGCAGAAAGAACTCTGGTGCCTCAATGAGTGCTTGAACTTGCTCTTCATATGCTTCTCCTTGCAGTGGAGAATGGCTTTTGAGTTTGCATAAGTGCTCTAATTTGTGTCTGTGTTTGGAACTGCATTTGTGGTTAAGTATTCATCAAATAATCCTAGTTGATACTTGAAAGACCTTCAAAAACTGTTATGAAACTAGTATTCATTGCTACTCGATTACATATTAATACATTTTGGTCCGGAATTTTACTTGGACTATGATTTTTGTGTTTTCATATTTGATTGATTTAGTGTTTCTTGATATCACTGTTTTTGATCGTGCCCAAGGTAGTCGAATCGCACGATTCACGACGAGTCGAAGGGTCCACGATTCAACTCATTGACTAGAATCGTATAGGTCTTTGAATCGAATGATTCAATTTCAGAATCGCACGATATGCTCCGGAATCGTGAATCATAACAGTTTAAAAACGATTCAAAAGACAGAGATAAAGATGGAAGAAAGAAGGGAATGGTGGAGTGGTGCACAATGGAGATGATGGTTGTCCTTGCTCTTGTAGTTCACTCTCATTCAAGAAGTGAGGAAGCGTTATGGTTGTTCTCATCACACAAATTACTGTAAACATGTTGAGCTTTTATCTTCATCCATGGCTTCGAAGGTGGTGACTCAATGGTAACTATGATGAGGCTCTTCTTTGAACTTTGAAGAAACGGCAGCTGCGCTATCTGCGTATCTCTCTCATCTTCTCATAGAAAGAATAGGTTTTAGTTATTAGTAGGATATGGGTTTGGGATTTTGGGGTGGGTGAGGGAAGGGGTCCATGCAGGAATTATTGGCAACAACCCATTCTCCAAAAAAAATAGTTTTTCTCCTTTCTCCCTTGTTTTTTCTAAAATTCAATTTTTATTAATAGCTCTATTTAAAAAAAATAAAAAAGGATAAAAATCTGATTTTATTAACGGTAGTATAATATATGTCGCTCATTGAGCTACTGAGTGACTGACCATTTTGGTCTTTAGATCTGCCAAAAATGTTAAATCCTCATAAAAATATGAAGAATACATTCGGTTATCTGGTTTTTAGTCATGTCTCCCCCATATCAAGCCACCTTGGTTTCTTCTTCTTTTTTTTTTTAAGGAAGCTACCTTGGTTTCCAGTTTCCAACTAACCTACCAAACTCTCGACGAATCTTACTAAACTGGTTTTGCACACAAGTCTGATGACTAGACTAAACTAAGCAAATACAGATTAACGGCGAGACAAGGTTGTCTACACTCACAGCCTTGAATAAGCAACCACCAATATCATATTCTTAAGGTAAGAGCTTAACCTCCCCAAGGGGCAAGGGGGAACAAATGGAACCTTTCAACTTGAAATTGGGTTGCTATTGTTGAACTTATATATATTCTTGTAGGGATTCATCCAACTGAATCACAGGCAGTGACGATGAACTGTGAACATTACCGCTCTTGTCCAACTTTGTTACTTTCCTCTCCTCTTTTTCTACCTTTCTCCCCTTATATTGCATTCTGGAGCCCCTGAACAAAACAAGAAAAAGAAAGAATAGACACAGAAAAAATGTGGACAACATTACTTGATAAAAATGATATTTTCATTATTGGTGCCATCAAAGTTTCCACTCTTGAGCCCTTTGAGCAGCAACACTAATTTGTTTGCATTATGTTGTATAATTTCCTTGTGGAATTAAAACTCCTTTTTCTCTAAATTATTGATCATTGATAATTGATAGGAGGTCTTTACAGATGTACTATCTGAGAGCCAAAGTAAGTGCAATAATAATAGAACACTATTTTTTCCCCAACAAGGATAAGATTTTTTCTAACTTCTTCCTCCTTTTTTAACAATTTCGCTTCATTTTTCCACCAACTTTTTCGTTATAAAATGAATCGTCAATCAATGCTTAAGAACATACGTCTATTTTACTCGGTGCTAGTTTTAGTGGAAAACATTCATCCACACAAAATGATCCCCAGTTCCCTATCCAATACTTTAGGACTAGTATCCTCTATGATCAGTACTCTAATAATAATAATAAAGATCCACATATGTAGATATGTATATATATAAGAAAATTTATTGGGAATTCCAACTTTTCTGTTCATAAAATTCTAATAATAGGGAATATATAATATAGGAAATGAGTCAGGTGCTCTATGTTAATGGTGCTCAGACCTTATAACCGTTAATTGAAGGATATTAAATAACTTTAAAATATATATATTATAAAATCGATGGTGATGGATATTGGAGTTCTGGTACATTATGGCGTACCAAGAAAACTTCCTATAATATATGTCTTTGAATAAAATAGAAAAATAAACATAGTAGATAGATATCCATTGCAACTTCCGTACACCAATTTGTTGAGAAGTCTTGGTTTTTCATGACTTAGCTTTTCTGGTTTTATACTTTCATGCTTATATATATATAGTATATCCACTCCACTTTTGGCTACTTTTCTGAAGATGGTTTTCCTTTACTTAATTATTATTTTTCCCTTCAGAGAAAAAGTATACACACAAAAAAAAAAACACTTAATAAAAAATCTGTATATTCTCCTTACATTATATCCACTCATTTTTCCTCCTCAATAGACAACAGCACTATATATAGCCTTATAAAATTAAAATTAAAAAGAAAGAAAGAAAATCATATAGCACGTTTGACCAGCCTAAATGGCTTACATTAAAAATAATAATAATAATTGAAGTTGCTTAAATTTCTAAAGTATATATACATAAATGAATAATTTAACACAAGAGTACGCATTTTCAAGCGTATCATTTTCATCCATGTATCAAGTTACTCGTGGTGTAAGTAGGTTAAAAACTTAAAATAAGTTATACTAGGTGTATATCAAAATTAATTATTAAATTAGTTATTAGTGTATAATACGTATTAAAATATAAAATATATATAGTTTGACTAATTTTTAATATGTATTTTATATTTTAATATATATTATATACTAATGATCGATTTGGTAAATAATTTTAGTGTGGAAATAAAATTATTTATTAGGAATTCATATATAAGCAGCCATATCGATCTTTTAACAATTGTTTGGTAGATACAAAAGCTTTTTATTTCTAATTGGAAATTGGAATGTCAATTGTCAACATCTTCAGAAAGTTATAACCAGCAACCGGAGCACTTTGATTAAACTTCTTGTTTTTTCTTTTGAAAGGAGATTAAACTTCTTGTTTAAGAGTGTACATCAAAATATTCTTAAAAAATAATTTGAATAAGTTAGTATGAAACACGAGTGCTTATTTTTTTTAGTCTTTAAAAAAGTTATGTCGTGGAAATTATATATATATTTAAATTCTCAAAAAGTATATAAAAAATAACAAGTAAAATATTATAAACAAAAAGACAAACTTTATACATATATATTGTGGAAAGTTCCGGTAACTATAACTTGTTAGACAAGGATTGGAGGAGCAAAGGATAATCTATCATATCTACTTTGATTTATTATTGAATATATATTTACATAATATAAAAATTGATAGCACATTATTATAGAATAAGCTTATAAGACTCATGCTTTGGCCACATGCCTTAAGCAACGTTCTTATTTCTGAAAACATCATTAGGGATCGGAGTAGTAATTTTAAAAAATAAAATAAAGAGAATTGTGTGATTATTTAAAATATATAATATAATATAGTTGTAGAATAAAAAGTGAGAGTAATAAAGTAAAAGTTGCACAAGGTATTAGCATATGGAATTAATTTATTGAGGCAAGTTGGCCATTTGGTTTCTTAAGAGAAATTAGACAAAATTCCACCCACTTAACCATACAATTATGACCTTCTTCCCACATATATATTAATTAACTAAATATCACTTGTTCTTAATTAGTTCATAATCCTATTTACACAAAACTGATTTATTGTTGTTCACATATAACATATATATGTAGGTTACAATCGACCCTTAAGAAAGCCAACACAAATTCTTTTCCATGAATCCTTATCTGGCTCCCACATTGCAAGCTTAAGCCTTGATTCCATGGCAAATTCTTGATGGATTAGATTGTGTTGAGTAAGACGGTCAATGAGATGAAGAAGAATGTCTTTTGTGTATTCAGGATGGCCTTGAATTCCCATGATATGATCTCCATATCTAAACATTTCAATTCCAGTCTTCTCTGACCATGCTATCACCTCTGCTTTTGGAGGAAGCTCCCATATCTACCATTCATTCATTCCAAATAAATTAGTCTTATTATTTATGCTAAATTCTAAAGCAGAAATGTTAAATTGTACATGTGTATAGATATGCTGAACAATATATCTTTTTATATGTATATACATTATACATTAAAGATTCTCGATTATCATTACATTTTTTTACCTTTATACAATTTTAGATTCGCACGGAAAAGTGCATCCTTATTTGTTATGCAATAGCACTAAATAAATAAATAAAGATGAATACTTAGATGCAGTCGACTCTACGTGAAATTACTTATTAAAAACGTTGGATGATTTAAAATATTTGACTAAATTATTATCTAACGATAATAATGTGTCAACTTCACATGAAATTCATTGCATATGAGTTTCCATCATAAATAAATACTTCTATACAGAACTGAAAAAAACAAAGCTCTATATATGGATTATGGAAGTATTCTAAGAAAAGGAGAGAGAGAAGTGACAAACCTCATCACGATGGCATTCAATTATGGAGAGCTTTGATGGAAGGTTGAGAGAAGATGATGATGACAAGTTAACGGTTCTAATACCAATGTCCCAACCAGTTGGAGACCGAATCACTTTCCCTCCCAATGCACGACCAAGTATCTGTTTCATTAAACCATGTTCCACCTTCTGTCTTAGTAATTCATTATTCAATTCAATGCCATTTTTATTTTTTATATAAACAAACACAACTAATTGATTCATTAATCCGTCAGAACCATCCACCGGCCATTGCCAAAAAAACATTATGCTTGAAACAAGCACGTGAAAATCCAACATATCACTTGGCCTAATCTCATTCTCGTAGATCATTAATTTTATTAATCATTAATCATTAGTCATAAACAAAAGAGAAATGCAATGCACATGCACATGTCATTGGGTTGGCATATGCATGTCTTCTTAGTTCATACGGAACAACAACTAACTTTACCATTTTTTCATAATTTTGCTAAGTTTTGTATGCATCAGCATCTAACAACTTTCGGCGTTAATAATAATAATGGTTCATAAACTGTTTGGCCTTAATTTCCTCTTGTTTTAGAATCTTTCTTTGTAGCGTTGATTTTTTGCCTTTTCCAAACAATTGCAGACCACAAATTAAAAGAAGAGATATAGTGATTAGTACTACTACCAAAGTAGTGAACAGGACCACACCGAAAATGAAATTGGAACTTAAAGTTATTTGCAAAATTCCAAAACAGAATCTCAAACAATTTCTCCATGTGAAGATTATTATGATAGATTCCGACCTCAGGGGACCAACCACCCCAGTAATGTTAGGTAAATAACAACGTAAAATTACTATATTTAATTTAATATTTATAATTTTATATATATAATTTTTTGTAATATATTCAATTATGTATCAATATATATATATGTTAATGTCACCAAAAATATATATGTTAAGCAAAAATAACTACTTATGTAAATGATCATCCAAGATATCAGACGTTGGTAATTTAGAAAAAGTGGCCAATATATTTGAAAGTCAATGTACTTGATAATTAAATAGTGATCACTGTTATTCTATTTAGATGATAACATTTTTTTATTTTCAGATGATAATTTTTTTAAATTTTGAATGATAACTTAATTATTGACTCTGCCTTGATAACCAAAGTTGAACTAGTAATTAAAATTTTTTAAGAAAAAATTAATGTTGAGAGTTATGATAATGATAGTTACCTGGTGACCAAAGCAAATGCCAAGAACCTTGATGTTCATGGAATTAAGCTTTTGAAGGAAGTTGAGGAGTTGATGGATCCAAGGGTCGTTGCCATGTGCGTCGTTGCAACTGCCAGTTATCACGAATCCGTTGTAAAATGCCAGCTCATCATCCTCCGGAAACTCACCACGCGCCACCCTGTACACGTCCCATATTTCTCCTTCCTCCGCCAGCATTCTCGCAAAAACCCCAAAATACCCTCCGTACTTCTTCCTCACCAACTCTGAATCCTCCGCGCACAGCAACACCCCAAACCTCTTCTTCTTCGTCACCATCATCATCCCTTCCTCCATTATCTCCTTCTCTCTTCTCTCTTGTTAATGATTTTGACTTTCTTTCTATAAAGAAAGCTAAAGAAGCAAAAGAGAGAAGAGAGAAGGTTATTGATTTGGGTTTATGTTTTGAAGCTTGCGGGTAATGGCAACGTCTTCAAAGTGTTGTGGTTTTCTTTTATAAACGTCGAGGATATGAAAACGCCCACGTTTTTCTACGTTAATTACGATATTGTCACGCCCTTCTGGTTTCATTAAAAAAGCTAAGCAACATTTTTTTAGAAATAGAAAAAATTAATAAAATGCGATGGCGTAATACATGTTTTTGGTTTGCATTTTTACCGAAAATAAACGTGAATGTGGTCGTGAAAATGGCCAAGGGAGTAAAACCTGGCTTTCAATTGTGTTTACCTGGAACCAATTGTGTTTGCGATAATTTATTTCAAACCTAATTTTAAGGTTTTTGCTTTCAATTTTTTGTTGTATCATTCAACTTTCATATGTGAGATTAACCTTAGCTAGAAGAATAAAGAATACTACTATTTTTTTACTTCTATTCTATATATTATCTTACTGTATCAATCGCCTGAAAAAAAAACAAAGATGTTACTAATATACGGCCGAAACATGCCAGAAGATAATAATAATAATATAATAAATATAGGATATATTATTTTGTATTAAAAATAATGAGGTGGAGACAAATTCCGCAAAGATCAAGCCTCAAAGGTGTTGTCGTTTTGGGTGGTGAGTTCAATTTCTAAGCAAAACACGTGATCTTGTGTCACCTGGTTTGTAATCACGTGCACACTTTAGCAAATAGGTGGTGTCCACTTAAGCGTGGACCTTTAATTTAAAATTTTATTTATTTAATTTGATCCTACTATATAATTAACATCATATAAATACCATACGTCTTAGCTAGCTACCTTCATCTATCTATCATTCGTGACATATAATATGTGCATCGTATCGTCATGCATATTTAATTAGGAGTAATTAATAGTTGTATTATGTGTGTATCATCATCATATAGGGTTGACTACTACTATAAGGTATTAACATCAATCTTATATAAAAAATTTCAAAACCTCTTCTTAAAGGGCAAGTTGCCAAGTTTAGTGTTTACATTCAACATTGTTGGTTATTAATTGAAGAGAGTGCAGAACAGAAAAAGTAAGAATGAATTGAACTGTCCGCGGTTTTTGGTTGAAAAGGATCACACGGACAATCCATTAATTCCTGATCTTTGATGCAAACATTGGGCAACGCAACATTAATAATTAACAATTCAAAGTTATAATTAACTAGTTATTTTCCTTTTAATATGTTTGGCAAGATATATAAAACCAGTTGCAAACTTGCAATTCACATTATGTTTTGAATAGATGATTCTGAAATCAATTTCTAGGTGCTAATATATAAGACTAACCTTTCTGTTAAAGTTAGAACGGTATTACATTAAAAGTTTAAAAGTCATATATATATATATATATATATATATATATATATATGGAAAGATCTTTGGTAAACATACTTGGTGTCATCCGCTAAAGATCACTATATATTCTCATATACCTAAATGATAATATTAGATATACCATTATATACATTTATATACATTATTTAGCAACATGAAAAAAATATAAATATATATACTAATGTTTATATTTTTTTTGTTACCAAATAATATATAAATGTGCACAATAGTACACATAGATTAATTCATACTTAAAATACTTCCAAAAGTTTTATAAATGAAATATGTTATATATAGGTGATGAGTCGCTTGAAGTCATTTCTTTAATTAACTTTTATTTATATTTTTCCACAAAACAAAGTAGCAATGTTTTACATGATTTATATCTGCATGTATTATTTACATGTTTTTTACAGAAAGAAAGAAAAGAAAATAGTTACTAGCAAAAGCAAAGTCAATAACTTCACCAAAAAAAAAAAAAGCAAAGTCAATAATACATGGTCATGGTCACCAAAAACAAAAGAGTCAATAATACATGAAAATGGAATCCACATAATATCACTCAAATTAGTGACGGGCAACGAGGCATTAAGTGCCCAGGTTGGAGTTTTTTTTAAAAAAATCGCACGATATCTCCTATATACTTGTCACTAGACATTAGATTATCACATATAAAAATTAGAATTGAACTACCGATATTTAACAAAACGGATAAATGAACTAAATATTTTAGTCCAACTATATATGCCTTGACATTTTATTTTGTGGGCGACCATGTTAGTCATACTTACTATAATTTTTGTTGTCCGAGTATGTCCAAAACACCAAAACACCGGAAAACAACAAAGATTTCTTCCAAATCCTTTTTTATTTATTATGAATATAAGTTCATTTAAAGATTTGCTATGGATCAATAAATTGCTACGATTGAAACTCTCCATATTTTTTTTTTGGTTGACTTCTTTCTTTGTTGACAAACTCTCGATACTTGCTTTTTATTCTTTTTTTTGGACAAGCGATACTTGCTTGAGAATATAACAACACTTTTTTCTTTTTCCTTTATATAGCCTGTGATCCACCCAAAGCACCCTACTCAGTTACATAGTCCATTAGCCATACAATTTATTAAAAAAAAAGGAAACTACAAAACAAATTGACAAAAATCACTGAGAAGGAAGTTTGTTAAAGCCCAGTTTATTTTAGATATCCGGCCCGCCTTTTTAATTGGCTTCCATTCAATGAGTCTAAATATAAACTATAAGCTAGGCCATTTCCAAAAACACTCTATAAGCTGGGCTAGCTCAGCTACCCATGTCAAGAAGAAGAAGAAGAAGAAAAAAGAGAGGAAAGAGTCTTAGCCAGTTAGCGTAGTGATGGTCATGCTTTCCTGTAATGATAATTCAATTATCTCGCAAGTAATCATATCTGTGCCTCAAATTTGTTCAAGCTAAGCAGTGGATATAAAATCTTAAAATGTAACCAACTTGAATTGAATCTAGTAACTAGTTCACTAGTGAGTTGGAGAAACTGTTTAAAATTCGAATTACGCTTGTGCATGCTGTAATCTATTGACTATGTGCATATTTTTAAATTGAGTTCAAATATGCAATAAGTTAGCTTTTATCCAATGAAAAATCAGTAAAAGAAATCTTATAATATTATATGTGTGAGTGTCGATGAATTATAGTTCATATGACATTTTTCCTCCTCCGTAGTGAAAAATTTTGGGTTCGAACATCTTCCTTAAATAAAAAAACAAAAATATATATGTGTGAGTTTGTAGCGTGTGTGAATTATTTTTTTTTGGTAATGCCTAAAGTTAACTAGTTAAGGGTTATCCAACTGATATCAATTTTTTTTTTTAAAAAAATGTCTAATGTTAAATCAGTCATATTATTCCCGCATTCTTTTCTTAAATATCAAATTAACATCCGTATAAAAATATAGTAATTACGTATTTATTAACTGCATTACATTTTGTTTTAGCATTAATAATCGTATTTTTATATGGAGTAAATATGGTGTTCAATAAAAAGGTGGATCAATAACATTATTCATGTTAAATTGTGTTGGGAAAATTCAGGTTCAAACCAGAACCACAGCGGAAGCACCAAAATGTTTTCCCACAACCTGTGCAATTAAATAGGCAACACCAAAGATACTCCAAGCAGCAGATAATATGCAGAAATTAATAACAGGAGACACAAGAATTTTTATCGTGGGAAAACCCCCAAAAGAGAGACAAAAAATCCACGGGACCTAGTCCAGTAAAATCTTCCACTATCAATAATAATGGGTACACAATCAGTCCTCCTAGTAGCACTATGGTATATCAACAATCAACAAAATACATCATCACAACGGATGGAATCAACATAAACTCTCCACAAAGTGGACATCTCAAATCAGATATAAGAGAAGGTAATAACACTAGCAGGTTATATCCTAATGTTCAGCCCTACACCAGTAATAACATACTGAAATCTCATAAGAAATGGAGCCAGTTTACCAAGTCAAGATGTGCACTTTGAAACTGTCCTTTTCCCCCAAATTCTTCTTCTCTTCGACGGCGCTGGCTTCTTCACGCCTCTCCCTTTCAATTCTCTCTTCTCACAATATGAGACCTAATTCATTTCCTTCATACATTGCATGCTATTATTATTATTGAATTAAGTTGGGTTGGGCCCAATTGTTTGGGGTGCCCACCAACAAATCTCCCCCTCACCAAATTAAGTGGGGATAGGTTGCTCCATCAAATCCGCCTTCTCTCTGCATGAATCAAACTTCACTACAGGTAAACTCTTAGTCATCATATCTGAACCATTGTCCTCAGTATGGATCTTCTCAAGTGCATACTCCTTCATCTCCAACGCTTGACGTATCCAATGATACCTCACCTCTATGTGCTTTGATCTGGAATGAAACGTCAGGTTCTTGCTAAGATGGATAGCAGTCTGACTGTCACAAAATAGCACAAACTTCTCTTGATCTATGTCCAACTCCCATAGAAATTTCTTCATCCACAAGAGTTTCTTAGAAGCTTCAACAACAGGAATGTATTCAACCTCTGTTGTAGACAATGCAACACATTTCTGAAGTCAGGATTGCCAAGACACAGCTCCCCTTGCAAAAGTCATCATATAACCAGAAGTAGACTTCATTGAATCAAGATCCCCAGCCAAATCTGCATCTTTGTAACCATCCAACACAGGTTGACCACTCCCAAAGCATAAACATACTTTAGAAATACCATTAAGGTATCATAGAATCCACTTCATTACTTGCCAGTGTTCTTTGCCAGGATTAGAGAGATAACGACCTGCATGAGCAATATCCGGCCTGGTGCAAACCATAGCATACATCAAACTGCCAACCGCAGATGCATATGGAATCTTCTTCATTTCTTCTTTTTCTTTCTCACTTGCAGGACATTGCTTTGAGCTCAACTTGAAATGACTAGCAAGTGGAGTACTCACGGGTTTGGAATTACTCATGCTAAACATCTCTAAAACCTTCTCAATGTACTTTTGCTGCGATAACCACAGTTTCCCATTCTTCCTATCACGAGTAATCCCCATGCCAAGAATCTTCTTTGCAGAACCTAAATCCTTCATAGCAAAGGATTTGCTCAAGTCTTTATTAAGACTTTCAATCTTCTTTGTATCATGACCAACAATCAGCATGTCATCAACATAAAGCAAGAGAAATATAAAATCACCATCAGAGAATTTCTTCACATAAACACAGTGATCAGAAGAGGTCTTACTATACCCATGATGGTCCATAAAGGAACCAAACTTTGTATACCACTATCTTGGAGCTTGCTTCAACCCATATAAGCTTATCTTCAATTTGCAAACAAGCTGCTCCTTTCCTTTAACTGCGAAACCCTCTGGTTGCTCCATGTAAATTTCTTTGTCTATGTCACCGTGAAGAAATGTAGTCTTCACATCAAGCTACTCAACCTCCAAATTCAAGCTAGCTGCTAACTCAAGCACAACCCGAATAGAGGACATCTTCACCACCGGTGAGAAAATCTCTTCAAAGTCAATACCTTTCTTCTGTTCAAACCCTTTCACAACCAACCAAGCTTTGTACCTTGGCTGTGAGACATTCTCATTTACTTTCAGCTTGAACACCCATTTATTCTTGAAGACTTTCTTGACCTTCGGTAACTTCACCAACTCATAGGTATGATTCTCATGCAAGGATTTCATTTCTTCTTGCATGGCCTTCAACCAATCTTCCTTATGCTCATCAAGCATAGCTTCCTGGTAGCTCTCTGGCTCCCCCGTCTCAGTGTTCATCACATACTCATGAGGAGAGTATCTCTGAGAGGGATTATGCTCTCTAGTAGATCTTCTCAATTGAGGCACAGCTGGTGGTTCTTCTACATTTGGTGGAACTTCTGCATTTGGCACCTCAGGTTGAGGTGTAGGATCATCACAATCATTATCAACTTGTACATCTCCCCCCATCAACAGGAGTAGGCCTGGCAATGGGTAGGGTAGGGTAGGGTAGGGTTTAGTCCCAACCCTAACCTTACCCTCGGGTTGATATTTCATTTATAATTCAACCCTACCTTACCCGCGAGTTGAGAATTTTCCAACCCTAACCCTACACGCACTCAACCCGCGGGTATCCAACCCTACCTGCGGGTTGCGACTGATGAGAGGTTTAATTTAGAAATTAGGATTTGTAAAATTTTATATTATACATGTAAGTAAATGGAAGAAGCTTTTACATATTCAAGGTATAAAAATTAGAAATTAAAGTGATAGTTGAGTGGTTAAGATTCTTTTATATAACAAAGAAATCATTTGTTCCATCATCAACATTAACATTTTTTAAAGAGTAAAATCCCAAATAGGCCCCTGACAATTACGTCGAAAGACAACGAGGCCCCTGATAAAAAAGAAGGTACAACCCGACCCTTGATAATTATCTCTGTTAGACACATTAGCCCCTCCTTCAATTATTTTTCTCCGAATATGTCTACGTTAAAGTGATGATTTATTCATTAAATAACATTCATAGCTCATGGTGGTAGGTAATAGTCGAAGAATTGAAGAAAATTTTCTGAAGAAAAAATGGATCCTATAAAATAGGGTTTATTGTCTTGAGATTGAGCAAGTTAAGATCGAGTTTTATAAAAACTGATGGGACTAGGTTGGTTCGTAACATAGTGTATCCGTCCAAACTTATGTTTAACGACTAGATCACCACTTAACGTGCTACATATTCAGTTCTATCAATCTTAGATAAAGGACATAGATAGAAGGGTGATTTTGTCCACAATGGTAAATATCAGAGGCCGGATCGGGGTTATTTTTTTGTCAGGGACCTCATTGTCTGTTTAGCAATTTGTCAGGGGTCGGGACGGGTATTCACTCTTTTTTAAAAATATGTATTATATATGGAGTGCGGGTTGGGCGGGTAGGGTTAAGCCTAAACCCTAACCCTACCCTACCCGCAAGCCAACCCGCTCCGCTGCGGGTAGGGTTGACAACCTGATCCGAGCGGGTTGGATAGGGTTGGGTACTCGTGGATAGGGTTAGTATTGCCACCCCTAAACAGGAGGACTAGTGGAAGAACTAGGCTCATCATCAACATAACGTCTGACGGTTGTTGTTGGCTTATCTGTCTTCTCAAAATCTTCAATGGTTTGGTCTTCAAGAAAAATCACATCTCGACTTCTAATGATTTTCTTGCTCTTAGGATCCCATAACCTGTAACCAAAGTCTTCGTGACCATAACCCATGAAGATACACTGCCTTGTCTTCCCATCAAGTTTGGACCTTTCATCTCTTGGAATGTGAACAAAAGCTCTGCAGCCGAACACTCTCAAGTGACTGTAAGAAACATCTTTCCCTCCGATCCCCAGACTTTCTCTGGAACATCACAACCTAGTGGAACTGAGCGACAAAGGTTGATCAAATCTACTGCAGTCCTCATTGCTTCACCCCAAAAGGATTTTGGCAACTTTGCATGAGAGATCATACACCTTACTTTATCATTGATAGTGCAATTCATTCTCTTTGCTACTCCATTATGCTGAGGAGTCTTAGAAACCGTCTTCTCAAGTTTAATGCCATACCCTTTGCAATACTCTTCAAACGGACCCCTGTATTCACCACCATTATCTGCTTGAACACATTTCAACTTCTTTCCTGTTTCTCTTTCAACACTTGCATGAAAGTGTTTGAAGACATCGAGCATCTGGTCTTTAGATTTCAAAACAAAAGCCCACACTTTTCGAGAATAGTCATCAATAAAGGTAACAAAATATGATACACCTCCTAGTGCCTTAGCATCCATAGTGCAAACATTAGTGTGAACTAAATCTAGAACATGTAATCTCCTATGAGGTCCAGAACTATGAAATGATACTCTAGCATGCTTTCCAAAAAAACAATGAGTGCAAGTATTTAAAGTTGTACCTTTCACTGAAGTGAGTCTCTCTTAGCTAACATATTGAGTCATTTCTCACTTACGTGGCCAAGATGCATATGCCATAAATCAGAAGAGGGATCATCAGCTACATTCACCTCTTCTTTGTACAACTTTGCTTGCAACCGGTAGAGAGTAGAGTGAGTATTGTCTTCTTTAGCAACAATGAGAGCCCCTTTAGTAATCTTGCATTTTCCACTACCAAAGGAAATGCAATACCCTTCTTAGTCCAATGCCTTTACTGAAATCAGATTGAACCGCATATCTGGCGCATGCCTAACATTTTTCAACAACAACGTGTATCCCAAGTTGGTCTCAAGTCACAAATCTCCCATACCAATGATGTCACACACCCCTTTATCTCTCAAAATTTTTTGCCAAATTTCTTGCAGC
>JASCZI010120889.1:86351-105352 GCA_036250425.1 Stylosanthes scabra | reverse complement strand
ACGCCTCGGAGTGACATGACATGAGGCACCAGAATCCATAATCCAAGTGGAATCATCACAGACAAGATTAACATAATTTTCATCATAAGTGATAAGAACATCATCACAAGAAATAACAGCATTTTCATTATCACTTTCTTTACCTATGTCTTCATGTCTTCCTTTTGACTGTTCTCTTTTCAAGAAACTGCAATTCTTTCTAATATGCACCGGCTTGCCACAATGATGACAAGTGAAAGTGGACTCTTTCCTTGGCGGTGGTGGCTTGGACTTTCCTCTTGATTTGCCTCGACTCTCTGACCTGTCATTACTATGAGGTTTTCTAGATTGGCTTCTCCCCCTTGACTCTGAAACAAGTGCTTCTGGCTTCTTCATTCAACATGCTCTCTTTTACCATTGACAACGTCAACTTCCCTTTTGGAGCTGAGTTAGTCAGTGTCACAACCAGAACTTCCCAACTATCAGGTAGAGAACTAAGCAACAACAAGGCTTGCAACTCATCACTCAAAGTGGTCTCATTATTCATCAACTGATTCACAGTCTCCTGAAAAATACTCAAGTGCTCCGGCATTGATTTACCTTCAGTGTATTTCATATTAACCAGCTTTCTAATCAAGAAAGCTTTGTTCTGCACATTCTTCTGCTCATATAACTCCTTCAACTTGTCCCACATCTTCTGGGCATTAATTTCAGTGTTAACATACGAATACGCACTGAGATAAAGCCATTGCCTAATCAAAACAACTGTTTTCCGGTGCAACTTCTTCCATTCAGCATCAGACTTAGTACCTTTGGCTTTATCCCCCTCAATAAAATCATACAAGTCTTTGCTATACAGCATATCTTCCATGAGGGTCTTTCAAATAGAGTAATTTTTGGAATTCAATTTGACCATATTTGGCCTATGCGTATTTTTTTCCTCCATTTAATTAGCACAGAATAAATAACCAAAGATCTTGATACCACTTTGTTGGGAAAATTCAGGTTCAAACCAGAACCACAGCAGAAGCACCAAAATATTTTCCCACTCCAAACAGCAGATAATATGCAAAAATTAATAACAGGAGACACAATAATTTTTATCCTGGAAAAACCCCCAAAAGAGGGACAAAAAACTCACGGAACCTAGTCCAGTAAAATCTTCCACTATCAATAATAATGGGTATACAATCAGTCCTCCTAGTAGCACCATGATATATCAACAATCAATAAAATACATCATCACAATGGATGGAATCAACATAAACTCTCCACAAAGTGGGTATCTCAAATCAGACATAAGAGAAGATAATAACACTAGCAGGTTATATCCTAATATTTTATCCTACATCAGGAATAACATACTGAAATCTCATAAGAAACGGCGCTCAATTCTTTACGTCTCTGCCTTTCAATGCTCTCTTCTCACAATATGAGACCTAATTCATTTGCTTCATACATGTTATTATTATTAATTATTGTATTAAGTTGGGTTGGGCCCAATTCTTTGGGAGCCCACCAACAAATTGTTAATATTGTATGGCTGGCTGGTAGCATGTCCACGAATTCCGGAAATTTAGGTAGGGCCAAATAGTGGATGGGAAAACGTGGGATGTGTGAGAGATGGGTTGTTCCAGAATGTGGTCATGGATCAGCCACGGGGGTTTGTGGGTAGTTCCAGAATGTGGTCACGGATCAGCCATGGGGGCATGGATTTTTGGGTAATTATTGATATATTACCTAATGTCCGGTTTTCACTGTGTAAGTGATTAGTAAGATGAGTTAGGTGGGGAGGGAGGGTGAGGACTGAGGAGAGTTAAAGCAAGCATTCATGCCTTCTCTGATCTCTCAATAACCTTTTCGGTGTAAGAAAAATGATTTAGACAAATAAGGGTGATATTATAAACATTGAGTCAATAGTTAAAATGTTACTTACAAAATTAAGTGTTCTTTTAACCACCAGAAGAATATTTTGTTCTTTGGTCTTGAACATTCATCTAATTAACAAATTAAAGTATTGAATGAGGATTTGAAACAAATGAGAAAAACTTGCACAATGAAATATATATGAAATTCATAAATTCAAGTTTAAACTACTTTCGAGTTTTATATGTAATAAATGCATTAAGATCGATTACAGTATTATTAGAAATGTTAAGTCATTACCCAAAAAGGAAAAGAACTGACCTAACTCCTAAGTCTATCTATAAAAATAAGAATGGATGTTGACGGTGAGGAGCAGATGTAATTTCAAAACATTGACATAAATTTTTTATAATATTACATGTATAGTTATCTAAAAAAATTATAAATATCAACGCAGATAAATTTATAGATGGAAAATTTTGATAGCCAATATTAAGAAGATAATAAGAAGCTAATATCATTTTTTTTCTTTCTCTTTTTATCACTTACTATTTTCTTAATTATACTTATTGACTATCTATTGGTCCCTTAACATTAGTTCTGTAACATTATTCATTCATAAAATACATGAATACAATAAGATAAAAATAATTGTATATAAAAAAAGTCTTGGCAGTCAATATTAGGGAGACAATAAAAATTCAATATTATTTTTCTCTTTCTCCTTTTATCACTCATTATTTCCTTAAATACACTTATTGGCTTCCTATCAATCCTGTAACGTTGATTTTGTAACATTATTCTTGTGTATAATATAAATATGGTATACCTCAACACAATAAATTAAATTAAAATAAAAAAAACAAGAGAATATATGGAGGTCAGGAAGTGTATCAATAAATTAATTCTTAAATTTATTTAAAAGAGAGAGTTTTTCTTTAAGAAAAGAAAGAAAGAATGAAGGGAGGTGACTTGTGATAGGAGTAAAATCTCCTATATGTTAGATTTATAGAAATTAGAAAGAGATTAAAAGAGAATTTGAGAATTAAAAGAAAATTAGGAAAGAACAAGAAGAAGAAAAAGATAATTCCATAGAGGAATTTTAAAGAGGGGAGAAATGACTATTTCATTGATAATTTACATACTTATTATATATTTTTATCTATTATTTATAGTAAACTACATAACTTTTTAGAATTTTTTAAATTAGTTAAAATCCAATTCTTATATACATATCATTATTTTACCTTCAAAACAACTCTGTATTCAAAGTTGAAAAAAAAGTTTAACTACAATTAATAAAATTATAGATCTTAATTATAATTAATAAAACTAATAGGTAATTCTACTCTATTGCTTTAAACAATATTTAGTATTATTGTAATAAGTTTTTTTATTTTTATATTATTATTTTTTTAATTATAATAAATTTAATTTTATATATATATTGCTATAATAATGTTAAATAATAATAAAAATTCAGCTAACATAAATTAACAATTTAAATTACAAGTTTTATTTCTTTAAATTTTAAATATTTTTTTTAATTTTTATTAACTGATTTATTTATTAAAAAATCACTAATTACTCGTACTTTTATACTTTTGCTTATTGTCAGTTTAATTATGTTATTCTATGATCAATCGTTTTAAGCTAAAAATTTATTACGGCCCCACATGCATTATTACGAAATTTGGGAAATTTTAAGTTGTATTTATCCAACGAAAAAGTTTAAAAAATTTATAATTTGTTAGCCAATAAATGATTAATAAGTTTTTTTCTTTTTTTTTTTCTCTTTTATTTTACCATCTATTATTTTTCTAACTACATTGACTCCCTATTAATCCTTTAATATTATTTTCGTAACATTACTCTTATCCAAATTATAAATGGCATGCGTTACTGTCGCTATACTTTGAAAATTTTTCTATATATATCACCTGACATATACAAGCTAATAATAAGCTCACTCCACAATCTCTACTTGCTTCCACCGGCAGTGATGGCGGAGAACAAGAAGATGGGACACGTGGCAGTGTTTGCTTTCCCCTTTGGAAGCCACCCCCTTCCTCTCTTCAACCTTGTCCTCAAACTATCTCACTCTGCTCCGAATCTTTCCTTCTCCTTCATCTCCACCCAAGAATCCAACAAAGCTCTCATCTCAAAATCCAAATCCCCACACAACAACAACATCATGTTCTATAACATAAGCAACGGAATCTCAGAGGATCACGTGCTAGCAAGTGATCACCCTCTTGAGAAGCTCAACCTTTTCCTTCAAGCTGCACCTCACAACCTCCAAAACGGTATAGACATGGCCGTTCAACAAACAAACCTCAGAGTAACGTGCATCATTGCAGATGCTTTCGTTCTACCTTCCTTCCATGTTGCTCAGAATCTCGCTGTTCCATGGTTTCCTTTCTGGCCTCCATTTTCATGTTCTCTCTCCGCATTTATCAACATTGATATCATACGCCAACACTATCATTCTTCTTCTAATGATGATCCCGGAAGACCCTTGGATTTTCTTCCAGGTCTGAACATGATGCGTCTTGAGGATCTTCCAGAGGATTTGATCAACGATGGAGAAAACCAGACGCTGTTTTCCAAGACTCTAGCTTCATTAGGAAGGGTTTTACCTCACGCTGAAGCAGTGATTATGAATCACTTTGAAGAACTAGACCCTCCTATGTTCGTTTCAGACATGAGAACAAAGCTCAAATCCATGCTCTACGTTGGTTTTCTCACTCTCAACAACAAGGTGCCATTGCCGCCGTCGGAAACCGACGTAACCGGTTGCCTGTCGTGGCTGGACAAGCAAGGCTCAAGGTCCGTTGCTTACGTAAGCTTCGGGATGGTGGTGACACCGCCGGAGCATGAGATAGTGGCTGTGGCAGAAGCACTAGAAGAGAGTGGTTTCCCATTTCTATGGTCGTTAAAGGAGCATGCAAAGAAGCTTCTGCCAGAAGGGTTTGCTGAGAGGACAGAAAGCAAAGGGAAGGTGGTTCCATGGTGTCCTCAAAAAGAGGTTTTGGGACACGATAGTGTTGGCGTGTTTGTGACTCACTGTGGGTCAAACTCGGTGCTGGAGAGCATCTCCAATGGGGTACCCATGGTTTATAGGCCGTACTTCGGGGATCATGGAATGGCAGGGAGGATGGTGGAGGTTGTGTGGAAGATTGGGGTGGGAGTGGTGGAGGATGGTGTGTTGAGTAAAGATCGGTTGGTGAATGGGTTGAATGCGGTTATGGTGGGAGAAGAGGGGAAGAAGATGAGGGAGAATGCTCAGATTCTGAAGAAGACGGTTATGGATGCAGCTTCTCCACAAGGGAAGGCAGCACGTGATTTCACCGCTTTGGTTGAACTACTTCTTTCTACCTCCAATCTTGGTTAATAATTGATGAACTTCATTACTCATCACCAACTTAAACAATAATGGTGGCTAATTTAGTAATTTAGCTTTTCATCCAACACTATCAAACAATAAGTGTGTAAATGGTTCCTTTTAGAAATGATTGGAGGCAGAGTATCGACTGTTGAAAAAAAAAATTAAATTTAATGAAAAAAAATCTTATTATCATTTTCCATTTTCAACCTTTGTTTTTTGTTTTGTGAGGTGGATACTTGTATTATTATTTGAATTTATGAGTTGTATTTGAGACTTAGAGTGAATAAAATAATTGATATTTAAAAGACATTTTAAAATAATAAATGTCTGCATATTATTAGATAATTTTATTTTTACTATTATTTTTATTTCATATATTATATATAGAACGGTTATTTAAAACTGTTGGACTTCCGATTAAATCAGTTGGATCTCAAAAGCTTCTAATTTTTCACTCAAACGATTCGATGATCGGTCCGATTTTCACAACCTTGTTTACCTGCATAACTCCTCCTCCTTGTTTCTAAGTTATTTGCCACCGAATAGGGATTTTGCTCTTTCCTCAATTACCAAGAGGCATAAGAGTAAATACTCAAATCTTATCTCAAAATTGGACATTTTAGTTCGGAAATTTTTTAAAATATCAAAACAAAATTTCTTAGAAGTATCAGTTTCTTTAATTTTATGTGTTTTAAAAGTAAGGTATCATATTATCCAATAATTATAAATGTTAAGAATTATTTTAAATAAGGTAAAGAATATATTTTGATATAAAATTTGCTAAAAGTTTTAAAAATACTTTTAAGATTTATTTTGTTTTAAGTTTATCCTAGAAATTTTCGATTTGCATCAAATATACTTCTAATAGTTAATTTTTTTAAAAAAATTAATAATTTCACAAGAACAACCTTAAATACAAATAACTTAAGCATAATGTTATGTTATTATTGTTGAATTGGTCCTAAATTTTTTTAAAAAATAGCTATTATGATATATTTGATACAAATTAAAAAATTTTAGAATAAAATTAAAACAAAGTAAAATTTAAGAATATTTTTAAAACTCTTAACAAACTTTATGAAAAAAAAATATACTTTACCCTTTTAAGCATTTTAAAATCCAAAAATTAAAATGTTCAATTCTAAAAATCTTATAAAACTCTAATGATAAATAAATAAATGAGAGAAAGGAAACTATAAAACAAATGGACAAAAATCGCTTAAAAGGAAGTTTGTTAAAGGCATAAAGCCCACTTCATTTTAGATCCCCTGCCCGCCTTTTTAATAGGCTTCTAATTTCAATTCCAATTGCAACCAAATTCGAAATTTAAATAGGGCAAAAAATAATCAATTTGGCTTGGCCAGTGGTCAGCTCACTAGTCCGCTTAAACAAGTGTCGGGATTCGAATCCCGCCTTGTGTATGCAACCCATTAGCGAGCAAGAGACCCTTAAATAAAGCTCCAATCCGCGGTGGATTAGTCCTCGACCTGTCGGATTGAGGGATACCATAGAGAAAAAAAAATTAGGGCCAAAAAGTGGATGGAAAAATGTTGGATGTGCGAGTTGTTGGATAGTTATTAATAAAGGGGTGAGATGTTCTAGAATGTAGTCACGGTCATGTACCCACGGTCACGGTTCAGCCACGGGGTTTGGATTTTTTGGTAATTATTGATACACATAAGTAACCTAGTCCTAATATCCAATCAGATCAGTTAAGTGGGGCTGTGGGGACTGGGGAAGGTGAGCACTGAGGAGTGAAGAGAGTTAAAGCAAGCATGCCTTGCGCCATTGGGCGTCAGGGAATAGGGACAACACTTCAAAACTTCTTCCGTCTCAACACTTCAATTAAGGTCATATAACTCATTATAAAACATTGAGTAAACCAGTAGAATATTGTGTTCTTTGGTCTTGACCATGCATGCTTAAAGCTTGTTATATGTGTATGAGCATGCATGCAGCTAACTAACGTTCCCTTGCAACTATCTCTTTTCACTCTTGAAGGATACTAATAATCAGAAAATAATTAACAAAGTATTGAATGAGGATTTGAAACAAATGAGAAAAACTTGCACAATGAGTTATGAAATTCATAAATTCAAGTTTAAACTACTTTTGAGTTTTATATGTAATAAATGTATTAAGATCAATTACACTGTATTATTACAGATGATGGATGATGAGCATTAACCAAAAAGAAAAAGAGAACTGACCTAAGTCTGTAAAAATTTCACACTTTTTATGTTGAGTGGTTGTTAAGGATCAGAAAGTTACTTAAACATTTAACAGAGGCATTTATGGAAAAAAAAAAAACAGAGGCATATACATATGCTATATGCCATTTACGGCCTCACATCATGCATTATATACATCCAAAAATTGCATTTACCATTTTGAGAAAGAAATAAACTTTTTGAAACAAGCCTCTCTCACATTTTTTTCTCTCTATATAATGCAGAAAGAAATACCTTACTCAATTGATATATATCACCTGATTAATAAGTGCTGCAACACAACACATTCAATGAAGTAAGGCACTCGTCTTAGCTTCTACTTGCTTCCACCGTCAGCGATGGCGGAGAACAAGAAGACGGGACACGTGGCAGTGTTTCCTTTCCCTTTTGGAAGCCACCCCCTTCCTCTCTTCAACCTTGTCCTCAAACTATCTCACTCTGCTCCGAATCTTTCCTTCTCCTTCATCTCCACCCAAGAATCCAACAAAGCTCTCATCTCAAAATCCAAATCCCCACACAACAACAACATCAAGTTCTATAACATAAGCGACGGAGTCCCAGAGGATCACGTGCCAGCACGTGACAAACCAATTGAGATGCTCAAGATCAATCTTTTCCTTCAAGCTGCCCCTCACAACCTCCAAAACGGTATAGACATGGCCGTTCAACAAACAAACCTCAGAGTAACGTGCATCATTGCAGATGCTTTCGTTCTACCTTCCTTCCACGTTGCTCAGAATCTCGCTGTTCCATGGCTTCCTTTTTGGCCTCCATTCTCATGCTGCCTCTCTGTATTTTTCCACACTGATATCATACGCCACAATTATCATCATCATCATTCTTCTTCTAACAATAATATTAATGATCCGCGCAGACCCTTGGATTTTCTTCCAGGCTTGAACATGACGCGTGTTGAGGATCTTCCAGAGGATCTCACCAATGGTGGAGAAAACCAGACGCTGTTTTCCAAGACTCTAGCTTCATTAGGAAGGGTTTTGCCTCACGCTGAAGCAGTGATTATGAATCACTTTGAAGAACTAGACCCTCCTATGTTCGTTTCAGACATGAGGTCAAAGCTCAAATCCATTCTCTACGTTGGTTTTCTCACTCACAACAACAGGGTGCCATTGCCGCCGTCGGAAACCGACGCAACCGGTTGCCTGTCGTGGCTGGACAAGCAAGGTTCAAGGTCCGTTGCCTACGTAAGCTTCGGGACGGTGGTGACGCCGCCGGAGCAGGAGATAGTGGCTGTAGCAGAAGCATTAGAAGAGAGTGGTTTCCCATTCCTATGGTCGTTAAAGGAGCATGCAAAGAAGCTTCTGCCAGAAGGGTTTATTGAGAGAACAGAAAACAAAGGGAAGGTGGTTCCATGGTGTCCTCAAAGCGAGGTTTTGGGACACGCTAGTGTTGGGGTGTTTGTGACTCACTGTGGGTGTAACTCGGTGCTGGAGAGCATCTCCGGTGGGGTACCCCTGATTTGTAGGCCGTTCTTCGGGGATCAAAGAATGGGTGCTAGGATAGTGGAGGATGTGTGGAAGATTGGGGTGAGAGTTGTGGAGGGTGGTGTGTTGAGGAAAGATCGGTTGGTGAATGGGTTGAATGCGGTTATGGTGGGAGAAGAGGGGAAGAAGATGAGGGAGAATGCTCAGATTCTGAAGAAGATGGTTATGGATGCAGCTTCTCCACAAGGAAAGGCAGCACGTGATTTCACCTCTTTGGTCCAATTACTTCTTTCTACCTCCAATCTTGATTAATAATTAATCAACCACATTAGTCACCTACTTAAATGGTAGCTAGTAATTTAGCTTTTCATCCAACACTATCAAACAATAAGCGTGTAATATTGATTCCTTGTTTCTAAGTTATTTGGTTTATTTATCTTTCATTTTTCAATTAATAATGTTCAATTCCAACAAAAATGTTGTGTAAAATCAAGAATTTGGTCTTGGTGTCAATTATTTAGACAATAAAATTTAATTATTTTATCTTTGCTTGTATATCATCTCATATAGATAAATGATTCAATGAACAACCAACGCATCAAAACCTTGGTCTCAAACGGTCTTTATCACCAAACGTTTGAACTTTTCAGACAACTCCATTTCTCTGGCCACCATGCTAACATCCTCTCTGTTCTTCCATCACTCACCAAGGCGTGCTCCTCAGCCCAGTGCCACGCTTTCGGCACTTCCCTTCATTGCTTGGCTCTCAAGACAGGTTCTCATTTTGACCCTGTTGTGTCCAATTCTATCATCTCCATGTACGCAAAATTTATGGATACTGAATCTGCACGGAAAGTGTTCGATACAATGCCTCAAAGAGATCCCATCACTTGGAACTCCATGATCAATTGTTATCTGCAAAATGGGCGCTTAGCAGAAGCCTTGCAAACGTTGAAAGGTGCGCACTTGCTCGGCCTTGCTCCCAAGCTAGAGTTGATGGCTAGAGTGTTGTCGATGTGTGGGAGGAATGTGTGTTCAAGGATAGGGAAACAGATTCATGCCCTTGTTATTGTTGATGAGAGGGTGCGGCAATCGGAGTCACTGATTTTCTCAACAGCTCTTGTGGATTTCTATTTCAGATGCAGAGAGTCTTGGATGGCTTTACATGTATTTGATGGAATGGAGATGAAGAACGAGGTTACTTGGACTGCAATCATATCTGGCTGCACTGCTAATCATCGTTATGATGCAGCTTTTGCATGCTTTCGAGCAATGCAGGCCGAGGGAGTTATCCCAGAGAGTGCCTTTACTGCTCTCTTAACGGCTTGTGCCGAGCCAGTCTTCGCAAAGCATGGGAAGGAGATTCATGGTTATGCTTTCCACCACTGGTTTGCGTCAAGTCATAGTTTTTCATCAGCTCTCATAAATATGTATTGCCAATGTGGAGAATCACTGCATCTTGCTGAGCTAGTTTTTGAAGGGTCTAGTTTTAGAGATGTGGTGCTATGGAGTTCAATCATTGGGAGCTATGCGCAAAGAGGGGATGGCTACAAAGCCATAAAGCTATTTAACAGGATGCTGTTCGAGGAAACCAAACCAAATCATGTTACTTTGCTCGAAGTAATCTCTGCCTGCACAAACTTATCTTCACTGAAACATGGTTGTCAATTCCATGGGTATGTATTCAAATTTGGGTTTAGTTCAGAAGTCTCTGTGGGAAATGCACTTATAAATATGTATGCCAAATGTGGTTGTGTGGATGGTTCAAGTAAGATATTCCTGGAAATGCCAAATAGAGACTCTGTTTCATGGAGCACTTTGATCAGTGCCTATGGTCTTCATGGATGTGGCGAACAAGCATTGCAACTTTTTCATGAAATGAAAGAGAGACGAGTGAAGTTGGATTCAATTACCTTACTGGCAGTGTTGTCAGCTTGTAATCATGCCGGTCTAGTAAGCGAGGCGCAACTCATCTTCAAACAAGCTAGTGCAGATTCTAAAATTCAATTAACCTTAGAGCACTATGCATGCCTAATTGATCTTCTTGGAAGGTCAGGCAAGCTTGAAGATGCAATGGAAACACTGAGAACCATGCCCATGGAACCAAGTGCAAGAATGTGGAGCTCTCTGGTATCATCTTGTAAGCTTCATAGAAGATTGGACATTGCAGAAATACTAGCTCCACAGCTTATAAGATCAGAACCAAAAAATGCTGCTAACTATGCATTGTTGAATATGATTTATGCTGAGCATGGTCATTGGCTTGGTGTAGAAAAAGCGAGGGAAATAATGAAACTGCAAAGGGTTAAGAAGACTACTGGGTTCAGCCGAATTGAGGCAGGAGATGAGAGGCTATTATAGCACAAAGTAACAGTTTTTGCATTTTGTTCTGTCCCTCTCTCTAGCCATGAGTTTGATGCTGTTTCTTTTGCACAAGAGCAGTTGAAAAAGTTTATATAATTATGTGCTCACTAATGTATACTGTATTATGCTCAGTAAAATAGTTTATTCATTAAAATAAACAATTTGACAAAAAGGACCATTTATAAATCTACTTCGAATTTCGAAACTTCATAGAGGTATCAAGCATCCAAACAGAAAATTTTAAAGAAAAGTAAGAGTAATTAATAAGTTGAGAAGGTGCTTTCCTATAATTTGTTGTGACTGGTGAGTGGTGACATAGTCAAATCAGCCTACTTGATGTATGCATTGCGTTGCAACTACTCAAGAGAGAAATGATCTTTTCATTATTTTGTGTAAATATCTATTGTATTCTTTTTTAATTTTATATCTTCAATTATTTTTTGACAATTATTTTTTGACAATTATGTTTAGTGTATAAAAGCAAAAAAAAAGAATTAAAAAACTGTACACAAAAGTAACCTTTCAAGGTTAACAACAGCAACCGAATTCAGTTAACAACACACACTAGTGAGGTAAACTCTGTTCAGTGTCTATACAATTAAGAACACAGCTTTTAACATTTATCAATTGACAGATAAACCAGCTTCACAAGGCATTTGATCCTCTAAATTTTCTGTTCCAATATGCTGTCATGAAACTCTAACTAGTAACACTGAAACTTTAGGAAACTAATAATCCACTATAATCTCTAACTAATCTACACCCAGCATCAGATTGTTGCAGTGTAAGTGTTTCAGGAAATTCATTCACATAAGTAATCCAGTATACCTGAACGTTGAGATTAATCCACTAAGGCAAAACATAAACAAACAAAGAAAGAAAAGAAAGATATATACACTTTATTAGTCGTTCAACCTTATTAAATAGAATATTAAATATGCAGCATAAATACATTTTCAGAAGAAAAAGTAAAACCCATCTGAAAAGCATTTTTCAATTTTCATTTCCAATTCCAATTCCAATTAGCTCTCCACCTGGGGAACTTACAAGTCAAGCATGATGATGATCATCATCATTATCAGCTTCTGAACAAGCATTACCAGCATCATCATCAACATCATCATCATTTTCTGAATAAGCATTATTGGAATGATGACGGTCATCATTATCAGATTCTGAATAAGCATTATCAGAATGATGATGATCATTATTATCAGCTTCTGAAGAAGCATTATCTGCATGATGATCATGATGATGATCTTTATCATTGTGTTCTGAAAAAGCATTATCAGGTTCCGAGCAAGCATCATCAACATCATCAATATCAGCGTTATCACCATCACCATCACCATCATACTCAATAGCAAAATCCAAGAATCCATCTCTAACAGAGTTATCAGAGCCATCAAGCTGGTCTATCTCTTCATCAGTCAAGAACTGCCTCAGCTTCTCCCTGTAAATGGCCAACTGCTCCTCCAACAAAGACTTCTGATTCTCATGATGGACAATGGACCATCTCAAGTTATCAATGACCTCATTATCATAGTCCTGTTTCTGATCCATCATTCTCCGAAACTGATTGGCCTGAATCTCAATGGCGCTCTTCTCATTCTGCAGCCTGAGGATCATAGCCATGGCCTCCTCAGCAGCGGAGGCAGCCGCAGTCCTCTCATTCTCGATCTCAGCACAGGCAGCACTGAACCTCTGCCTCTCAAACTTGACGAGTTTTCTAAGCGTCATTACATCAAACACCTCGTCTTCAACATGCTCCTCCTTGTCATCGAAAGTGTCCTCAATCTGAGACTTTTTCCGGGAAGACGGTTTCGGAATGTCAGCGTCCGCAGCGTGATGAATCTTAGGGGCGGGGGCAGGGGCGGGAGCCGGAGCCGGAGCCGGAGCGGGAGCGGGAGGAGATCTAGGCGGTTGGTATTGATAGGGAGGGAAATTCTTGAGGGCTTCGCAATGAGGATGAGAAATTCGATAGATCTTGAGGGTGAAGAAGAGGATCAAGATTAGGCCAAGGATGTTGAAGATTCTAGAAACGTAGCCGAGGAGGATGAAACCGCAACTGACTTCGCTGGCCTGAGCGATGAATCGGATTGTGGAAGGGAAATCCATGAGGAAGAATGTGGCGACGGCGATTCGGAGAAAGCGGTGGTAGAAGGCAAGAACGGAGTGAAGTGCAACCAAGAAGCAAGTCTGCATCTGCATCTGGGGCACCTTTTACCGCCCACTCTCTCTCTCAATCTTTCTCTCACACTCCAACTTGTTCAATCTTAGCGTCAAAGCCACTTCTTCTTCTCTTTCTTGCTACCATCATGCTTATCAATTTGCCAACAATGAATGAATCAATGTGTGTGTGCGATTTCCAACACGAGCAGCAGCAACTGCAATGGTAACCGCTTCTCAACGATGAACGATGAATGACGAGAATGGAGATGGATGTGGTTGCAAATGCAAATGGATTCGGCGAAGAAATAGAGGTAGGGTTATTCTTATTAATTATTATTATTAATTAATTAACCATTCATTTATTATTATTAATGCTGTTAACGGGCCATTTCATTTCAGTGTGCGAGTTAGATTAGGGGTTTTGATTACCGTTGGCCATCATTCTTAATCATTTTTTATTAGTATTCTTATTCTTATTTTCTTATTTAATTCCGAAAATCGTCCACATATGTTGCTTTCTGGATATCAATGTCACCATCATTTGACACATCATTGGTATATCTACATCATTTTCTTCAATTGAATCATCCAATCTGAATTTTATCATTTAAAATTAAAAGAATTATTTGAGTGAAGTACTAGTCTTCCGAAAAATCGGAACTAAGAATTTAAAACAAATTAAATTATAAACAGAATATGTCGAAAAACATGCAAAGGATAAGATTTTTTCTGGGTAGAAATACATGTATATATATATATATATAAAAGTTTTGAGTCTGATTTTTTTTTAAAAGGGAAAAACTCTTCACGAAATGATAAGCTAAAAGTTAAGAAAAATAATTTTTTTTTTTACTTTCATGAAGTAAATTGGTGATTTTTTTAAAAATAAGCATCTATAGTCTAGCGGCTGGGGCTTTTTTTTAATATGGTTTTAGGAGGGGTGATATACTGTATTATGGTCATTCCCAATTTATTCACACATTTATGGTTTTCATGAAAATCACTCATCTTAAACCCATATTAAAAATAATTTCTGTAGTTTATATTTGGTTATTATGAACCGAAACTTCTGAAGGCACACAATATTAAAAGCAAAAATATAAATCAAACAATCTGATTATATTTATTTTTTTTAATAAGAGGGTATGCTAAATTCGACAGATCCAAATTATTTTCTTAGCTCCAAGTAATTAATTCATATTCTGGTAATCGTAATTTATTAATAAACTCCTATAAAAACATTGTTACCAAATAAACTAACGGCTATATTTAACTATCAAAAACTTTTTTCATTTGTTAAACTATACGTTAAAGATGTCACCAAAAACTATACGTTAAAGAATTATAATAATGATTATTTTTTTACTCCTCTTTGACAGGAAGATTCTGAATTAGTGGTATTTTTTTTTTTGGACTTGTAGTGGTATCTTTTTATCTGGGCCTACTATGCTTAAGTGCTAATAATGAAGAAGAATTGTTGTGTAAGTTCAGAAACAAAATCAATGATGCAAAATATGAGAAGTATGAAATTCTTCACTTCTCTACCATTCAGAATTTGAAATTCTTCACTCAACTGGTTAATTACTAATAAGAAACTGAGAAATATGAGAAGTAACATTAAAGCATAACAGTCCTGAACCTTAACTATATAGCTACATATATAGATATAATTGAAGGCCTAAAATATCGCTTCTTGTTCTTTATTTTCTTACAGTATCTTCTTCTGATTATCATTGTTACTTCAGAGAATTTTCAATGTCTATCACAAACCTATACTTGACATCTTTGTTTATGATCCTTTCAAAAGCTTCATTAGCATATTCAATGGGAATCACTTCTATATTTGGATAAATCTCTTGCTCAGCACAAAAATCAATCATCTTTTGAGTATCTTTTGTACCTCCTGCAGCACTTCCAGAAATGCTCCTCATCCCTGTCAACCACAAATAATGCATATTCAAAGTTTCATTGCTTCAAAGTAAATTAATGCTTAACACTACAATAATTTCTCTTTTCATAATTCAGAAGCAATAATACATACCACCAATAAGGCTTCCAGGGCTTAATTTGATTTCACTTGGTGCTCCAACTAAGACTAAAACACCACATGTTTTTAGAAGAAACATGTAAGGATCAAAAGGATGATTACCGGATGCTGTGTCAATTATAAAGTCTAATGACTCAGCCAATGCCTGCATGTATGAATCATCATCAACTTTTTAAATGTTTTAGAATCTCTTGGACCAAAAAGATTAGAGAATTTCATATTCTTGTTTGAATTTCAATAGGGAGACATATTAGATATAAAAACAAAACAACCTACTTACACTCATTTGTTCTTCATCAGATGAAACAACAAAGTTATCTGCACCAAACAGATTGAGAGCCTCATCTTTCTTTGATATGCTGGTGCTGAAAACTGTTACATTCAAACCAAAAGCCTTTCCAAATTTAACTGCCATATGACCAAGGCCACCAAGGCCAATAACTCCTAGAGATTTACCGGGCTGATTCATCTTGTGGCGAATCATCGGCGAATAAACTGTGATTCCGGCACACAGCAAAGGTGCTGCCGAAGCCAATGGATAGCTTTTTGGTATCATATAACAATACCTGCACAAATATGACATCAAATTCATCTGAATCTATCTAACATTTCTTCTACAAAGATCAAAGTAGCAGCATATATTTTTTATTGGGTAAAGTACTGTTTTGGTCCCTAACATTTGAGCTATTTTTTATTTTGGTCCATAACGTTTAAAACGTCATATTTTAGTCCCAAAACGTTTCAATTTTTATCAATCAAGTCTCAGTCCCAGTGTTCGTTCAGTTTAATTATTTACAATGCTTAGATTTCTAACACATGTTTGTGTTTCTTTCTCTTAGGGTCGTTGCAGGCATACGTGGCACTAACGACTCAGTTTGCCGTTGAGGAAAAATCAAATATAATTAAAAATTGATATTAAACAAAAAATAAAAAAACAATATAATGTAAATAAGGATTGCACTATCTTTCGTCCATGTGTTTCCATCTTGACGAGGAGGAAGAAACACAAACATACTTTAGAGATTTAAGCATTGTAAATAATTAAATAGGGACGAGCATTGGGATTGGGACTTGATTGATAAAAATTGAAACGTTTTGAAACTAAAATAAGACGTTTTAAATGTTAGAGACCAAAATAAAAAATAGTCCAAAGGACCAAATCAGTAATTTACCTTTTTTATTTCATTATTACCTATGATGGACTACTATGAAAGTGGAGTATCCTCCTTTTGTGATTGTTCCATCAGAATCAACACTGTCATAAGTGAAAACTCGTCCTTTACCACATTGAATTTCCTGTCCGGCATTGCAATTTCCGCAGTCACGGCATGAATTAACATAAGTCCCTACTCCAACATGGTCGCCAACATCGAAACGTTGGACATTGGAACCAACCTTTGTCACAGAGCCTACAATCTCATGTCTAACAAAACTCCCATAGATTAGCTTAACACTAAATAGATTAAATTAACATAAACTCACCATTATTTACAACAAGTTAAAAGAACATATATGTATACCCGGGTACAAGAGGGTATTTAGTGCCACCAAATGCATTCCTTGTGGCAACTACATCAGCATAACAAATACCGCAGTGTGTGATCTTAACATAAACATCATCATTTCCTACAGCCCTGACCAATCACCATTAATTCATCACAACATAAAACACTTTATACGAAGAAAACAGAATTATGGTAAAGAGTGTCACGGAAGTAATAGAGGCATACGCTAATGATAGCAGAGATCTCGAGTTCGAGCCTCTCCCCTAACGTATCTTTGGTGATAGAGGTTTACCTGCGACTGAATTTGTATGGTGAGAGAACACCAGATGCATCTCTTGCTGCCCAACCTAGGCAATCTTCATTGCCACCTTCGGAACTCATTATTTTCTGCACCAAAATTAGTTAAACTCAATTGGCTATCACTTTAGATTCAGACAAATGAATTTTTTTTGTTTTATTCTATTCTTGATGTGTCTAAGTTATTTTTATTTTTCAAACTTAAAGGATTAAAATAAAACAGAGTAATAATAATATAAGAAAAACTGATAGAATTTTCCAAGAGAAAGGATGCAAAATATTAAACAAATCAATAAATAAATAATATTTAAAGAGTATAGATCAGAAGCTAACAAAGTAAGATGAAACAAATTAAAGTAGTCAAGAGGAGCCAACCTGTTTGAGTTTCTTCAGAAATCGTTTCTTTTTTATGCTTTTCAGGCTTCTTTACTTCAGCATTGCAAATTCAATGGCCTTATAAAGCAGAAGACAGAAGAATAACAAGCGTAATGGTAAGAAGAACCAAAATTGAGTCACTTAGACACTTCACTGTGACTAAATCAAGTCAACGAAGTCCACGCACATTTGGTCTATATCAATGAATCAAACATCAGAAAGACTTTTATTCCATTAACTTTGATTAGAAGAACCTTGAATGCACCAACTCTTAATTAAGACTTTTCTCCATTTGCTTTGATATTATCCTAAACAGAGGGTTGAAGTTCTATCTTTTACTTTTCAGATATGTTTTTTATTTTATGCACATAGCTTTGGTCTATTCATATATGAAAATTCCATATATTTACATAAATGCGCACCTTCATAACCATATTAATAACCAACAATGCTTATTATTCTGTCAACAAGAGGGTGTCCATAAAAATTTTATTCTTTTATTATCCGTCCATAATGCAACAAAGATACAAAGAAAATTGCTTGAACTGATCTTAACCTCAAAATCCTCACTCAAGATAGACAAATTCCACACTAATAACAAAGTATTCATTATTAATACATAGCACTTAATTAATAATCTTACATAGATATAGCACTAAATTGCAGTGTCATTTTACTTTAGGGAGTTCTCAATATCAATCACAAACCGATACTTGATGTCACTTTTGATGACTCTTTCAATAGCTTCATTAGCATAGTCAATAGGAATTACTTCTATATTTGGATAAATCTCCTTTTCAGCACATAAACTGATCATCTCTTGTATATCTTTTGTACCTCCAACACCACTTCCAGAAATACTCTTCGATCCTGTTAAATAATGATGTCATGATGATGCATAAGCCAACTTGTTATAATTATAATAACTATATAAATGAAAACTTCACATTACAACATCTTTATTCACCCTAATTCACATGTAATAATGTAGTGTAACATACCAACAAATAGGCTTGCAGGTTTGAACTTGATTTCACTTGCAGCCCCAACTACAACTAGGGTTCCAAATGTTTTCAGAAGTGCCAAGTAAGGATCAAAAGGATGATCACCAGATGCAGTGTCAATTATAAAGTCTAATGTCTTTGTTAATCCCTGCATATATATATATATATATATATATTTAGCATTATTTGTCAACACTCAATTTTGATAAAAGAAATAAACAAGAAAAGAGTGTGGATGCTTTTTATTACTTTCATTTGGTATTGATCAGATGAAATCACAAAGTTATCTGCACCAAGCAGATTGAGGGCCTCATCTTTCTTAGAAATGCTA
>JASCZI010120889.1:73689-86341 GCA_036250425.1 Stylosanthes scabra | reverse complement strand
AACCAAAAGCCTTCCCAAATTTAACAGCCATGTGACCAAGCCCACCAAGGCCAATCACTCCTAGAGATTTTCCGGGCTGCTGATTCATCTTGTGGCGAATCATCGGTGAATAAACAGTGATTCCGGCACAGAGCAAAGGTGCTGCTGAAGCCAATGGATAGCTTTTTGGTATCTGAAAACAATACCTACATATATGCAACAAAAAATATGATATCAGATTCAGTTTACTCTAAACTTGTTAACTCGATTCAAATTTACCAATAGTAGCCAAGTACCTTTCATGTACTACTATGAAATTTGAGTATCCTCCTTTTGTGATTGTACCATCATGATCAACTCCATTGAAAGTAAAAACTGCTCCCTTAGCACATTGATGTTCTTGTCCATCGTGGCAATACTCGCAGTCGCGACATGAGTTGACATAAGTCCCCACTCCAACATGGTCACCAACATTGAAATGCTTGACATTGGAACCAACCTTTGTCACAATGCCTGCAATCTCATGTCTAACAAAAATACAGATTACAGATAGATTAGCTTACTTAAGTAGCAATTTTCTGATGAGAATTAGAGAAAAATTATTTAAGGAAACATAACATACCCTGGCACAACAGGGTACTTGGAGTCACCAAATTTATTCCTTGTCCAAACGATATCAGCATAACAAACACCACAGTGTGTGATCTTAACATAAACATCATCATCTCCAACAGCCCTGATCAATCATGGCATAATAAGTTAATATATATTTATTTGCTATAAATAAAGGGAAAGTTATTCGGAACAAATGTAAATTGATACAGATATAAAAGATTCTCTCACAATACAGATTTTACACCTTACATCTTATAAAAATTAAAGTAATATACAGATATGGGTCCTCACATCTCTCACGTAAAATCTACATCTGTACCATATACCTAGATACCGTATAAGCTCCCTAAATAAAGTGACATAAGATGTTAGTTTGATCAAATTAATTACCTGCGATTGAATTTGTATGGTGAGAGATGTCCAGAAGCATCTCTTGCAGCCCAACCAAGACAATCTTCCGAACAACTCATTGTTTTCTTCTGGTTGACAAGTGAAGTATTGAGTAATGATGAGCAATAGGAACCAACCTGTGAATCAAGTTTCTTTGTTTTCTTAGCTTCCACAAATTGAAGCAACAAATTGATGAATGGTCTTTATATAGCCGAACAATAAGAAGCTCAATAATACGAAAGCAGATACGTCATGAGTCATGATGGCCAAAGACTGTAATAAAGACTGTAAAAGAAAAATTCAATTATACACGACATTGTAGTAACTACATAAAAGTCTATGTCCACTAACATATTATATTAATTTATTTTTCCTTTTGTTGGACCAAACTGTCTATTAATCACGTGAATATTTATTGATTACGCACCAGCAGACGTTTATAACCACGTTAAAAAAGAAGATTAGTATTCCATTAACCTACCATGCTACAAAGTTACTATATACAAATGTTATTGCCGATAAAGATTTGTAATGTTTTGTTATTATTATTGTATATAAACGTTCAATTTTAAAACTTTCCTTTACTACAAATTAAATAATTGTTCTTATAGGAAATATTAGGGGGAAAATATAACTCTTTAACTAGTGGGTAGTTATACCGGCCGCCAGTGATAATATATATTTTTTTTGGTGTCAAGGCCGCCTGTGATATAAGTAAATTATTGAAAAATTCACCGATACAAAATTATTCAAAAATTATATAAAAAATAAAAAAGTCTACCTAACTAATATTTTTTTAATTAATAAATCAGTAAATAAAAATAAAACATTCATAATCACTCTTTATAAAACTTGGACAATAAAAACAAGTGAAACATCAAGTAATTTTTTCAGAAATAAAATAACTAATAAATAATAAGGTAAGGTGGTAACTGGTAACTAACTTATTAAAAGAATTCATAATTTGAAATATTTGACTAGGTAATCTATCAACTTCACATTAAGTTTTCACATGAAGTTAAAGTTTTCACCAAATAATAATTAGCCAAATTTGTAAATTTTAAAAAATACAACATCTAATACCAAAAGAAATAGAATATTTAATTTAAGATATTGGCTGAATTTTTATTGGTTATTGATGAAGAAAAAAGTTGTTTAGATATAAGAATCAATTTATTTTGTACGTTCTGAATTGAAGAAGAGGCAAGAAGGATACCTCGAAAGGAGTGGAGGCAGCATATCGGAAAGAACCATTACAAGAACTGCAGAGAAAATGAAAGCTTCAACAAGTATAGCACCTCAGAAGTGCCACAATTTTAGCAAAGCGAAAATGTAATCATATAATCGGATAGCCTAACCTTAATTCAAGCTTTGGAGTCGAGAGAGATCAGCCACCTTCAAAGCAGCGGAGAGGAGCCGCGGAGCACATCATCGGAATCAGCAGAGTCCTCAGTCCACTCCTCAGAGAGAGGGAGTCGTGAAGCTGGGATAAGGAGAAAGCTGTGGGTGGGTCTGGTTCTGGGCTTCTGGCCCATCATCATGGCCATTCACCAAAAAGAAGAAAGTCTATTCGTGTTTTGGTAAAAGTATGCTACCCAGCCCAAAAAAAAAGTTTTTCATTAACATTTTTCGGTTTGTAAATGTTTTTTCAGGTTTTTGTAAAGTTCTTTCTTGCTGGGCCTATTGGCCCTATCTTTGTCCAAAAAAACCATATGCAGGTACGTAATCACAAGATATTTCATTTAGAAAAATTAATTATGGTAATGCTATTTGAACAAGAGGTTTGATCAATCAAGTGCAATTAAGTGATTTATTTTTATGCTAACTTGAATATTATTTCGGTGTCAAATAATATAAAAAAGTCCACCTAAATAAAGTTCTATTTGATATCGAAATAGTTTTATATTTAGCATAAAAATAAATTACTTGGTTGTATTCGAAAAAAATTACTTGTTGACATAGAATTATTGTTAATAATTAATATAACATGCCAGATTGACAGTGGACATAGACTTTTATATATGTAGTTACTTCAATGGCGTGTTTAACTGAACTTTTTTTTTATAATCTTTATTTTACATGCTTTGCTCATCATGAGGTATATGCTTTCGTATTATTTTGCTTCTTATTGTTTTGCTATATAAAGACCATTCATTACTTTGTTGCATGCCTCAAACAAATTCAACAGCTTGGTTCCTATTACTCATCATAACTCACAACTTATTCACTTGTGCAACGACAGAACAAAACAATGAATTCAGAAGAATGCCTTGCTTGGGCTGCAAGAGATGTTTCGGGACATCTCTCACCATACAAATTCAATCGCAGGTAAGTGATTTAATCAAGAAATATCTCACCTCACTTATTTATTTATAGCAAACAAATATATATTATAGGAAACATTTCAGGTGCTCCATGGTTTACGATAATTCAGTAATTTTAATCGTTCATTTTAATTTAAATATATTTTAAAATTATTTTATAATTACAATCAACGGTTAACATCATTGGATTACCATATACTTTGGAGCACCTGAAATGCTTCTATATTATATTATTATTAACTCCATCCATAATTGATCAGAGCTGTAGGAGATGATGATGTTTATGTTAAGATCACACACTGTGGTGTTTGTTATGCTGATATCGTTTGGACAAGGAATAAACATGGTGACTCCATGTACCCTGTTGTGCCAGGGTATGTTATGTTGCCTTAAATAATTTTTCTTTAATTCTCAGAAATTAATTAAACCTGCTATTTAATTAAGCAAATCTATCTGCTATCTGTGTTTTTGTTAGACATGAGATTGCAGGCATTGTGACAAAGGTTGGTTCCAATGTCAAGCGTTTCAATGTTGGCGACCATGTTGGAGTGGGGACTTATGTCAACTCATGCCGCCACTGCGAGTATTGCGACGATGGACTAGAACATCAGTGCAGTAAGGGAGTTTTTACTTTCAATGGGGTTGATTCTGATGGCACAATCACAAAGGGAGGATACTCCAATTTCATAGTTGTCCATGAAAGGTAACTAAACTAGCTGCTATTATATAAATTAATGGTTAGAATAGTTAACTGAATTTGATATCATATATATTCTTTTGTTGTATATGCGTAGGTATTGTTTCAAGATACCAAAAGGCTATCCATTGGCTTCAGCGGCACCTTTGCTGTGTGCCGGAATCACAGTTTATTCGCCGATGATTCGCCACAAGATGAATCAGCAGCCCGGAAAATCTCTAGGAGTGATTGGCCTTGGTGGGCTTGGTCACATGGCTGTTAAATTTGGGAAGGCTTTTGGTTTGAATGTAACAGTTTTCAGCACCAGCATATCTAAAAAAGATGAGGCCCTCAATGTTCTTGGTGCAGATAACTTTGTGATTTCATCTGATCAAGAGCAAATGAAAGTAAGTAACAATAATCTACAGCAAATTTAATCCAAATTATTTTTTTGTTTATTTATTTTTGTCAAAATTATATGCATGCAGGGATTAACAAAGACATTAGACTTTATAATTGATACTGCATCTGGTGATCATCCTTTTGATCCTTACTTGGCACTTCTGAAAACATTTGGTATCCTAGTGGCGGTTGGTGCTGGAAGTGAAATCAAATTTAGCCCTAGAAGCTTATTTTTCGGTATGTTACCTACATTGCATGAAAATTATGTTGTAAAAAAAATTGCTGGAATGTGAAAATTATGAGAAGTTGGTTTAATTATGCATTATCTATATATATTTGGCAGGATTGAGGACTATTTCTGGAAGTATTGTAGGAGGTACAAAAGAGATACAAGAGATGATTGATTTATGTGCTGAAAAGGGGATTTATCCAAAGATAGAAGTGATTCCTATTGACTATGCTAATGAAGCTATTGAAAGGGTCATCAAAAGTGACGTCAAGTATCGGTTTGTGATTGATATTGAGAACTCCCTAAAGTAAAAATAAAGATACTATGTTACAATTTAGTGCTGTGTCTATGTCTATGTGTGATCAATTAAGTGCTATATATTTGTCAATACTCAATAGTATGAATACTTTGTTATTAGCGTGGAATTTGTCTTGATGAGACCTTCAAGAATAAGACCATTTTAAGCAATTCTCTTTGTATCTTTGTACCGTTATAGATGAGTTTGCAAATTAATTACTTTTAATGATATAATAATATCTGATTAGATGTATATATAAATTATTTTACATTGATAATAGATAAAAAATTAAAAATATTTTTTTAATATAAAGATATAATAAAAAAATGTTAAAAAAATACAAATATTATTCCTTTTTATAACACTATTAAATTTCGTACAATGCTAAATAACCAACTTTTTTTCAACCAATATTAAATAAAATTTTCAAACTTATTTTAGATCTTAAATAATAAAATTTTAATTATTATAAATCCTAAATTCTCCAAAAATAGAAATAAAAACTTTTAAAATAAAAAAAAAAACAGAATCAAACGTAAGGATGGCAAAAATTCCCACACCCGCGGGTACCGCCTTAATTATCTATGACGGGGAGGCTAATGGGGACCTGCTAAATTTCCATGGGGACGGGGATGGGGATAGAGGTACCCGCCACATGGGTATCCGCGAAATCCCAGCAAAGATTGCAATTACATATTTGACCCCACGTATATGTATAAAAGTTAGATTTTATTCGTATATTAGAAACATGTTTTTATTTTATTTTATATTTTGAGATTTTATGTGTATGTGAATATTAAATTTGTATTTTAATATGTTAAATTTTATTTTATTATACTAAAATTTAATATATTTGTTTTATTTTTAATTTCTTTTGTTAAAAATTAATATTCATGGATATCCGCGGATATCGGCCAAATCCGCGGAGATTTATAAACGGAGACCGTGACGGAGATGGGACGGGGATGGGAGGCAATTTTATAAATCGGGATGGGGACGGAGGTAGTAGTACCCGCTCTACGGATACCCATTGCCATCCCTAATCGAACGTAAAGAGTAATACCCAGGCGCAAGAGGGTACTTTTTTTTTTTTGACAGTAAGCAAGAGGGTACTTTGAGTGATCTACAATTCTACATATAAACATAATTGTTTCGTCAACTGTTCTTTTATTTTGGTACCTATGTGGGCTTAGCTTAAAGATGCATTAGGAATTGTTAAAGAGGTTCATTTTTTTTGTTTTTGCCTAAGCCAGTTTTGCTATACACTTGGTCAGCCTAGCATGCACATTTGACAATCCTCAACTCATATGAAAATCCAAAAATTAAAAAACGACCCATCCGAATTTAAAAAATCCATGTACGTGTATCTGATCCAAAAATGAAAATATTGTTTTAGAAAAAACAATCATGCTACCCAGCCCAAAAAAAATATAAACTAAACCAATTGTGCGCTTAAAATTAAAGTGTGCAAAATTTGCTTGGTTTGATTTGGTTGGAAGAAAAATATGTACATGTAGCATTTATTGCTTTTATAAGTTTAAGTTTTTTTTTTTTAATATTATTGACTAATCAATAAAGCTTAACCGTAAAATTTTATGCATGTTATTTCTACTACTAGATATGTTTAATTTGAAATTAAATTCTGGAGATATATGGGAGCTTTACTTGTTTCCACAGACTGTGAGTTTGTTGCGAATAGAGATTTTTTTGAAAAAATCTGAGTTACCTTCGATTTTGAAAAGTTCATTTTGAATATATGTCAACAGTGATTTCAACAAAGCAGTGGATCTCATTTGCTAAGTTTAGTGCTATAGAATGGCTCGAACCGGTCAAGAGCTCTATTATGTTTCTGTTTCTATCATGTTTTTGTTTTTATCTAGCTTAGCTTTGTTTTCTCTTTAAAATCACCCAAAAAAAAAAAAAAACCTTCAACTATCTCATAAACTAATTAAGAATCCACTCCTACTCATTTAACTCTCTTTGGTATGTTTTGACTTTTGCTATATAATTATATCTCGAAAACAACCTAAGAATCTGATGAGATTATTATATGTAATACATATTATAAGTACAAATTAAAGATTCATTAATAATATATCTGAATGTTCTGAGTTTATGAAGTTAATATATGATGTTAGGCTTGTGTTATTATAGCAAATTTTAAATTAGTAGCATTTTATGTATATATAAAAAAATATATATTTGTATTGCTTTTTGTATATACAATTTATATTATTATAATTTTATAGTATAAAATGTTCTTTTACTTTTTATCCACTACTATACTATTACCCTAAAAAGCAAAATAGGTATAAAATCAAATGTGAAAGTGTATTAAAAAAATATCCATATAATTAAGGTTTCTCAGTGACGAGACCCCTTGGTACTTGCAAGAGTAGTTATGGCTCTTTCTTAGTCTCATTAGACCTTACGAGTCCCGGCATCTAGGATCAAGTATATAATATCAATTTTGAAGATAGTGATGATATATAATCTTTGGTTTAAAAAAAAATACGGGTATATATATATATGGTTTTCCATGCCAATATTTATTTAATTAGTAGTGCTAAATTAAATTATATATCCCCATTAATTGTATGGGTTCTCACCAAACAATCACCAATTAGCTCCTAATTAGTCCTAACTTTCTAGGTTTCTGCTGCTTTCGGTTCAAATATAGCTATTACAGCAATAAACTTTTGGCGGAATACATATGTAAACTATATATTTATTTAATTTATTCATTAAAAAATTAATGAAACTATATCATTTGAACAACTAATTAACTGAAGCTAGCTTGCAGAAAAGTTTTGTTAATTAATGTTGGCAAACAATTAATGAAAAGCCTCCTTATTAGGATCTGAAAAGAAGTTGGAAACAAACCAAAGACCTTTACAGCTTGCTCAACTAACTAATTCAGGTCTTATAATAAACAAATCACGTTTGGTAGAGATCCTCGTACACCATTAACCCATTAAAAATTCTGTGATTCATAACATGAGTCTTTAAAATGTGAAACCCCGGACTGCGTACAACTCACTGAACTTAGAGTAGTGTTCCAATGATTTTTTTTTTTCTGCTAGCTTTTAATTATTTGTTTTTCTCTCAATGTGTCATGCACTATTACTGTAAAAATGTTTTAAACATGTATTCAATTACGTAACGTCATATCAGCAAGAATAATTTTTTTTCATTAACAACATAATTGATCATCCAAAACGATGGATGTGATTGTGCGACTGTGAAACATTTTACATGCTCATTAAAATTAAATTCTTAATTATTTATCTTAAATTCTTTTGCAAATAGTGATATTTTCATCTTGTGTTATTAAGAGAAAAAAAAATCATCATATTATTAACAAATTATACCATCATACTCTACTTGGCCATGTGCAAGTGTCTCTCAGGTTAATTGGGAGTGGGAAAGGAATGGGAAATAATATAGTAGTCATCATCAATATCAATACCAAGTTTTAATGCGACGTAAGTATATTTAATCATATAAAGAACCAATTTACATCGTGAGAAACTGAGAATTATAAGACGATAAGTTAATTAATTGGGAAAAGTGATGAGTTAGTTTGACTAATGAATAATGATACCCCATCATTTGTTGATGATTGACACTTGGCACTCTTAGTTGGATACGTTATATCCGATGTTTAGTTTATTCTCATTCCTTAAATAAAAAGTCTGAACATAACAAGCCCAATTGATTGTTTAAGGAAACAAAATATCGTGATTGGACACCAAATCTTTATCACGTGGGCGCCGGCCAATAACGAGGACAAGCTCCAAAAGCTTTTCTCTTTCTCATTATCAATCCAATTATAAAAGTTTTTTAGGGTTCATCTTCAACCTCCTTTACTGGTATGCATTATCATTCTATCAACATCATCCTCAGCTTATTAGCTATTGGTAAAGTTTATTTAATCCTACTTCTGTTTTTATTTTATTGAAAAATAACTTTTAGCATTTAAATTTTAGACTATCATGAATAATTCTTTTTTTTATTAGTGTCCCTATTAAAATTAAATATAACACTACTAATTACATAAAAAATAATTATATATCTATTTATATAATTCTGTTCTTATTGTCATATTTATACACATATTTAAAACCTAAAAAAAGACTATCCATGAAATGGTTAGAGAAAATTTACTTGCAAATAATTTTTTAAATATAATACATGATAGAATTTAATGTCGTCGTTTTATTTATGCAATTGACTCTATCTAATAACATAAGAATTTATTGTTACACTTATTATTGTTTTTATCATATTTATACACAATTTTTTGGGACAAATTAAAATACACATTTAATACAGTAATATAATTACATATTCACTTTTATTTTATGAATTGTCTTTTTGCTAAAAAGAAATTATGTTCTAGATTTATAGGCCAAGTAGCTAAAATTTTGATTAAATTTTTAAAATTTTTTGATATTATAATTTTTAATGAATTAATTAATTTTACACAATTTATATTAAGTTAGACAATTTTACGATTTAAATTTTTATATAATTTTATATTTTTATATTTTAATTTACTATTTGATTCCAAGTAAAATCTCAATTTTCTCTCGTAGATAGACAATTTTTTTTTTTTGTTTTGAGAGGAGAGAGAACATAGTTGTGAATTCTCCGTTCCATTATGATGACATAAAGTGAAACTCTTTTAATTTGTGAATGGCTAATAATAAAGGGCGGTAGGCACCTTACATTTTGGATTTGGTAAAATGAAATCCATATTCCATAGTGGTTGTTGGTATTCGCATTTTTTATGTTATAATCGTACGGATGTTCCCCTGCTACAATGACCGCTATGACTAGCGTGCATACTGCAATATGCAGCTAAATAATAAATAATACGTGAGTGGTATTTGAAATATAATGGTTTTTAAAAATAAATTAATTTAATTGCTGAAATTTGACAAATTCAGCATCTTAATTCAGTTTCTAAAAATATGATAACAAGACACTTCCAGTTCCAGGTTTCAATATACTAACTATAGGATGAAGTAATTGGTTAGAAAGTGAGTTTGGGTAGGTTTTTACCCGGTTTTAGAAAGATTACTATATATGAACTAATATATATCATAATTTAATTAATGCAATTTGGGGTTATACAGTGATAGCGGCAGACAACCCTTCACATGTACGATGTTTGATTCTTTCTTTAATTTCTTTTCGATCGGTCATTGGTTTACTGATTACACGCGGTTGTTACATCCTTTTATTTATTTTGTGCAACTTGCAACACTAATGTCTAAGCTACACTTGCCTAATATCCTAATAATTACAATAATTGGGAAACTTTCATAGTCAAAATATTCATTTGAAGTTAAAATGCAATTTATCTCTTGAACTTTGAATCATGTATATTTTTACTCCTGTAAAAAAGTATTGCTATCTATAGTTATATATTTTCCCAAAACTTAAAATTCAAGTAAAATTTTTTATATATTAATAAATTGTAGCTCAAATGACATTTGTCTTTTTTCTTCTAGTAAAAATTTTGAATTTGAACCTCTCTCTCAACATATTTTTTATATAAAAAAAAATAAAGCTTTATATATATAATAGACTATGTCCTAACAACTCGCTCATAATCTAACATTGATATCTATTATATATAATATGGAATATAAGAAATATTTAGCATATATTTCTCTTAAAATAATATTCATCATATATGATGATTTTTAAAAACAACAATGTTAGATAACCCATAAAAATTCAGTCAACAACTTAAATTGAATATTGGTGGTTATGAATGTTCAATTTTTTATTAGCTGATTTGTTAATTTTAAAATTATTAATTACATATACTTTTCCTTATAAAAAATATTATTTATAACATCAGCGTTACGAAATCAATAGTAGGGAATTCTTAGGGAATCAATAATTAAATTATCATTTAAAATTTAAAAAATTTATCATTCGAAATTAAAAAACGTCATTATTTAAACAGAATTAACGTTATTACCCACAAAATATATAAGTTATCATTCATAACTCATCTATTATCACCATTAAATATATTGACTTTTAAGAATTTATCTATTTATAAAAATAGGTACTAAAATCTTACAATTAAAGTAATCTTTATTACTAATTTCAATCTTCATTACTTCACTTGGTCCCCTCCCCCTCCCCCTCCTCATTTTCCTTTTTTTTTTTCAATTTTGTGTTTGGGCCTTTCCGCAACCTTATTTAAATAGTGCCTTGTTACTCTCAACGGATACAATTGTCAATAATAGAAAGGAAATAGAGTGAAGAGCCATTTTCACGCTTTTCGCCAAACCTAAAAGCAGGAAAAGTTAGAGCGCCCTCGGTTTTGGTTATCATACGTGGCACCACCTCATACGTCACACAAATACACATTTATTCACCACTTACATGGCCCCCACGATTCCTGGACACTTCTGCACTCCAACCAATTACTCTAACCACCTTTCACACTCTCCCACGCGCTCTATCGTGCCGACACGTACCCCTTGCAATCTCTCTCTGCTTCTTCAGCCACTGGGATGGAAAATATTTGGTAAAGATTAAAATTTGATCATATATAATCATATAAGTTTTTTTTTATTTCTATTAATTATTTTTCACTTCTCTCCAAAAATTGTTCACGCGCCAGGGATGTACTATGTGGATTCAATACCATTCAATCACAAATATGTAAAGAATTAGTGCACATTAAATGATTATTGATAGTCAGTTTTATATTTTATAACTATTATTATACATCAATTGAATTAATCTTTTGTATCCTTTTTATTTATTTTTTAAATATTTTATTAAGAAAACGGTTATTCATATCCTTTATCCGATCCACCTTATTATTATTATTATTATTATTATTATTATTATTATTATATTTGATTTGCTTGTTGATATTTTGATGTGATATTTTTTAAAATTTAAGGTATTAAATAATATAACATATATTATTTATTTTTTTAATGTTATAATATTTGTACCTTATCATTGTGTAATTACTGTAATTTGAAAATATATATGTTTGAATGTTATCTTTTATAAATTATTAGGAGCTAATAATTTGTTAGTTATTTTATTAAAATAATGCTAGTATTAATAATTATGTATAAAATTACAATTATTAGTAATCTTTTTTCTTTTGGTAGGGATTAGATATTTTTTACTTTGTCTAAATGTACTAACTCATCACTGAATATTATTCTTTTACTTAAGTTGTTATTTAAATTTCATTTCTTAGTTTTATTTCACTTAATAATTAATATTCAATAATCCTGATTACTTTTTTATATTTAAAATTATAACATTCTTAATTAATATAAATATATAACATCCATAAATAGAAATTTAACATTTATAATCGCATACTTATAGGTGTAACATCCATAAACTTATACAAATAACATTCTATATATGAAATTCTCAAAGTTTTAAACATTTTTTTAAAATTTTTTTTAGGTTTTACATGTGGCTAGCTAATATATAATTTTTTTATAATTTATATTATTTTATAATTTATTTTAATGTGTTTTTAACAAAAATATTATATATAAATATTTAAATTTTGAAAATAGAAATTTTTTTTCTATAACGTTGCCTTCTCATATTTTATATTTTTTAATCTTAATTCTTTTAATTGGTGATCTATTATCCCTTTTAAGTATAGTTTATCCCAAAAATATATATGACATCTATAAGTTTACACTTATAACATCCATAATTTCATA